>JAWXCT010001321.1:0-12088 GCA_034509035.1 Saxispiralis lemnorum
CATGCTTGACCTCATCAGAGCCCCCGGAGCACAGCGAGATCCAGCTGCCGGGGAGGGAGGGCGGGGGAGGATTTTGAATTCGGGCTGCCTTTCGGGCTGCCTTGCTGCTGCTGTGTCCTGGGCCGTCATGGGTTTGACGAAGGCGAGGGACGACGAGTAGGCGGTACTTGGGGTACGTATGGGAAGCAGGGCAAGAGGTGACTTGTCACTTGGCTTGCAGCTGGAGCTGTGAGGTTAATTACTTTCTTTTTCTTTTTGACCGGTAAAGGGGGATTGGAGGGGATGTGGTTCAATTGATTGATTAAACGGCGTATTGATGGAACTGTGGGAAGGTTGTGGAGGGTGGCGGTGACGGGCGCAACAGGTGCTTGCGAACGGCACTGCGACGTCGCCGTCATATAAGGTGGGCAATTGTCATCCGAGCCTGCTGCATCGTCGCAGGAGGGTTGCTGGTGTTGTTGATCCCCTTCCTCCGCGAACGCAGCGCCGAGGTCGCGACCGAGGGTTGTCGACCAACACATTGGTGCTTATGCACTCTTCCACCTCTCGCCTCCCAGCACCGGCACCCGTCGTTCGTAGCCCCCGCCAGCCCGGCGAGGGATTGATACAATTCATTAGCAAGCGGAAAAGGCAGCAGGCGAGGGCCTGGCGGTGCGCAAACGGAGGGGTGGAGGGCCATCGTCCGCGCTAGAGAATCTCCACACAGAGCAAAGCGGCAGAGTGGGCGGCCTGGGCAGGAATCAAAATCCCCGTGCCAGCCCTCAACACCCGGCCCTTCTTTTTCCCTTCTCCTCCTCCTCCTCCTCCTCTTCTCACTCGCCTCATCCTCCTCGTGCCTCGCCACCCTCCTCTCACGCTCGCTGTCGCCGGTCCGCTCCAATTCGAGCCCCAGGTGAGTTGTTGCCGTTTTTTCACGGGGCCCCGCTGCCCTCCACGCTGCCCGCCACCACCCCGCCGCCCGTGCATGTGAATGAGGCGTAAGCAAGAAAAAAAAAAAGGGCATTCACAGGTCCGCCGGCATTGTCAACTGCGGTAATCAGCTGCGGTATCGGTGCTTCCGCTCTACTTGACGACGTCAACATCGAGGCCGTCGGCGAAGACGCGAACTCCAGCTGCTTTGTCCTCGACAGCTTCGCCCTTTCACACTTGCTCGCCGCACAGTCCGAGGCATTCCCACCCCAAAGAGTCGCCCGTTTGTCGCACAACAGCGCGAGCGCGATCTGCATCTGCTTGCCGCATGTGCCTGCGCCGCGTTTCACCTTGCTGCCCGACAGACCGCGCTCCAATTGATTCTTCTCGATTCTCACACACACCCCGATTCCTGAACGCCTCCACTGACCTTCTCCCCGCCACCTTCAGCGACCTTTTTCCACCTTGCGCGAGCACCTCCATTCTACCACCTAGCCTCCACGACCCTCCTACGACCGAAAATCCCTCCTTGCAAACTCGCTACGCCCGTCCCTCGAACCTTCGGCTTTTGGCCGAAAGAATGGGTCGAGTCTCGTTCGACGACAATGTGAAAACGCAAACCATGGACGAGATCGACGATGCGCCCAGCATGCACGAGGAGGAGGCGAACATCTACCCGTACGAGAACGACGCCGAAAACAAGTCGTGGGCCGGCGCTCTCCCCAAGAAGCAGGGCCTCTACGACCCGGAGCTCGAGAAGGATGCGTGCGGTGTCGGTTTCGCAGCCCATATCAAGGGTAACGCAAGCCACAAGATCGTCACTGATGGTAAGCTTGCTTTGCGCTCGTGGATGCGATGTGAAGGAAGGGGCTAATACGGAACAGCACGCAACCTCCTCTGCAACATGACCCACCGTGGCGCGGTCGGATCAGACGCGCGAGACGGCGACGGTGCGGGTGTCATGACCTCCATCCCTCACAGATTCTTCATCAAGAACTTCGAGCGCGAGCAAGGAATCAAGCTGCCAGAGCTGGGGAAGTACGCCGCCGGGAACGTGTTCTTCAAGCCCGAGGAGGAAACTCTCAAGGACACTCTGGACACCTTCGAAAACCTGGCTTCGGAGCTCGACCTGCGCGTGCTAGGGTGGCGAGAGGTGCCCAAGGACAGCACTCTGCTCGGGCCCGCGGCCAAGTCGCGCGAGCCTGTCATCCTCCAGCCGTTCGTCGTGCTGAAGTCGGCGTACGGTGAGGGCAACGAGCCCAAGGCCGACTTTGCTGAGCTCTACTCCGAGCGCGCCTTCGAGCGCCAGCTGTATGTCCTGCGGAAACGCGCGACGCACGTTATTGGCCTGCACAATTGGTTCTACCTGTGCTCGCTCAGCAACAAGAACATTGTCTACAAGGGCCAGCTGGCGCCCAGCCAGGTCTACGATTACTACCACGACCTGGTCAACGTCGACTACGAGGGCCACTTCGCACTCGTGCACTCCCGATTCTCCACCAACACCTTTCCCTCGTGGGACCGAGCCCAGCCACTCCGATGGGCAGCACACAACGGAGAGATCAACACCCTGCGGGGGAACAAGAACTGGATGCGGGCAAGAGAGGGCGTGCTGAGGTCGAACTTCTTTGGCGATGAGCTGGACTCGCTATACCCCATCATCGAGGACGGTGGCTCCGACTCCGCGGCGTTCGACAACGTGCTCGAGCTGCTGACGATCAATGGCGTTCTTTCGCTGCCCGAAGCCGTCATGCTCATGGTTCCCGAGGCGTGGGAGGGCGCTCACTCGATCGACCCGGCCAAGCAGGCATTCTACGAATGGGCTTCGTGCATGATGGAGCCCTGGGACGGCCCTGCGCTTTTCACCTTTTCCGACGGCCGTTACTGCGGTGCCAACCTGGACCGCAATGGTCTGCGCCCTTGCAGATACTACGTGATGGACGACGATCGCATCATCTGCGCATCTGAGGTTGGCACGATCGGCGTGGAGCCCTCGTCCGTGGTGCAAAAGGGCCGTTTGCAGCCCGGCCGCATGCTGCTGGTCGACACGGTGGCCGGCCGCATCATCGATGACACGGAACTGAAGCACACGGTCTCGCACAGGCAGGACTTCCGGTCATGGCTCGACTCGCAGCTCATCGTCATGCCTCAGATCCACGCGCAGCTGGCGCAGAAACATGACCTGACGCTACAGCTCACCGCCGCCAAGGTGCAGGAGGACCCGCGCCTGAAGGCCTTCGGATACTCGCTCGAGCAGGTCACGCTCCTGCTGGCGCCCATGGCTGCAGACTCCAAGGAGGCGCTCGGCTCCATGGGCAACGATGCGCCGCTTGCTTGCTTGGCTCAGCAGCCTCGTCTGCTGCCGGAGTACTTCCGCCAGCTCTTTGCGCAGGTCACGAACCCGCCCATCGACCCCATCCGCGAGGCGGTCGTGATGAGCTTGGGCTCGTACGTTGGTCCCCAGGGCAACCTGCTCGAGATGAACAAGGAGCAGTGCCACAGGCTGTACTTGCCCTCCCCCATGCTCTCTGTCGAGGAGTTCAACGCCCTCACCCACATCGACGACGTTTACCCTGACTGGACCGTCGCCACTGTCGACCTTACTTTCCCCAAGACCGAGGGTATCGCCGGCTATTTCGAGGCCCTGGACCGCATCAACGATGCTGCTACGGAGGCTGTCGAGCGCGGCGACAAGGTTCTCGTCCTCTCTGACCGCAACACTTCAGCCGACCGCGTCCCGGTCTCCTCGCTGCTGGCGACGGGTATGGTGCACCACCATCTCGTCCGCAACAGGTGGCGCTCTCAGGTCGCTCTCGTTGTTGAGACGGCCGAGGCGCGCGAGGTGCACCACATGTGCGTGCTCGTCGGCTACGGCGCCGACGCCATCTGCCCCTACCTCGCCATCGAGTGCATCCTCAAGCTCGACCGCGAGGGACTGATTCGCAAGGACATCACCAAGGACGAGCTGATTGGCAACTACAAGCACTCGTGCGACGGCGGTATCCTCAAGGTCATGAGTAAGATGGGTATCTCCACGCTGCAGAGCTACAAGGGCGCTCAGATCTTCGAAGCTCTTGGTATTGATGACTCCGTTGTCGACCGCTGCTTCACCGGTACGGCCACGCGCATCCGGGGTATGACCTTCGACTTGATCGCGCAGGACGCCTTCGCCTTCCACGAGAAGGGCTACCCGTCCTCCGACATCCAGGAGATTCCCGGTCTGGCAGAGACGGGGGAGTACCACTGGCGTGACGGCGGCGAGCCTCACGTCAATGACCCTGTGTCGATTGCCAACATCCAGGACGCTGTGCGCATGAAGAACGACAAGTCGTACGAGGCGTACTCCAAGAGCGAGTACGAGCAGATCAAGAACTGCACGCTGCGTGGCCTGCTCGACTTCGACTTCGACTCCAGCAACCCCATTCCCATCGAGCAGGTCGAGCCCTGGACCGAGATCGTGCGGCGCTTCTGCACCGGCGCCATGTCCTACGGCTCCATCTCCATGGAATCGCACTCGACGCTCGCCGTCGCCATGAACCGCCTGGGTGGCAAGTCCAACACGGGTGAGGGCGGCGAGGACCCCGAGCGCAGCCTGGGCATGGAAAACGGCGACACCATGCGCTCGGCCATCAAGCAGATCGCTTCCGGTCGCTTCGGCGTGACGAGCAACTACCTGGCCGACGCAGACGAGTTGCAGATCAAGATGGCGCAGGGCGCGAAGCCGGGCGAGGGTGGTGAACTCCCCGGCCACAAGGTCTCTGGGCCCATCGCGCGCACCCGCCATTCCACCCCGGGTGTCGGCCTGATCAGTCCCCCGCCACACCACGACATCTACTCCATCGAGGACCTCAAGCAGCTCATCTACGACCTCAAGTGCTCCAACCCGCGCGCCCGCGTGTCCGTCAAGCTCGTCTCCGAGACGGGCGTTGGCATCGTCGCCTCTGGTGTCGCCAAGGCCAAGTCCGACCACATCCTCATCTCGGGCCACGATGGTGGTACCGGTGCCTCGCGTTGGACGGGTATCAAGTACGCCGGTCTTCCTTGGGAATTGGGCCTGGCGGAGACGCACCAGACGCTGGTGCTCAACGACTTGCGTGGACGGACTGTCGTCCAGACGGATGGCCAGATTCGGACCGGCAGGGACATTGCTATTGCTTGTCTGCTGGGTGCGGAGGAGTTTGGGTTCGCTACGGCACCTCTCATTGCCATGGGCTGCATTATGATGCGGAAGTGCCACTTGTGAGTCCCGTTGTTGTCATGCCGGCCGAGAGAAGACATTGCTGACCTTTCTATAGGAACACCTGCCCCGTCGGGATCGCCACGCAAGATCCCGAGCTTCGAAAGAAGTTCCAGGGCACTCCGGAGCACGTCATCAACTTTTTCTACTACCTCTCCAACGAACTGCGTGCTATCATGGCCAAGCTCGGTTTCCGCACCGTCAACGAGATGGTAGGGCACACGGAGGTGCTGAAGCTTCGAGACGACCTGCGCAACTCGAAGACGGAGAACACCGACCTCTCGCTCATCCTCACGCCGGCCCACACCCTCCGCTCCGGTGTGGCGACCTACAACGTTCGCAAGCAGGACCACGAACTTCATGTCCGTCTGGATAACAAGCTCATCTCAGAGTCTGAGCTTGCGCTCGAGAAGGGGCTCCCCTGCCGTATCGAATGCGACATTGTCAACACAGACCGCTCGCTCGGCGCCTCGCTCTCTTACCAAATCAGCAAGCGCTATGGTGAGAAAGGCCTGCCTCAGGACACCATCCACGCCAATATCAAGGGCTCCGCTGGTCAGTCCTTCGGTATGGGTCTGGCGCCGGGTGTCACCCTCGAGCTGGAGGGCGATGCCAATGACTACGTGGGCAAGGGCCTGTCTGGCGGTCGACTCATCATCTACCCGCCGCGCTCAGCCGTCTTCAAGTCCGAGGAGAACGTCATTGTCGGCAACGTGTGCCTGTACGGCGCCACGAGCGGAACGTGCTTCTTCCGCGGTGTGGCCGCCGAGCGCTTCGCCGTCCGCAACTCGGGTGTGACTGCTGTTGTCGAGGGCGTCGGCGACCACGGTTGCGAATACATGACGGGCGGTCGTATTATCTGCCTGGGCACCGCTGGACGCAACTTCGCTGCTGGCATGTCGGGCGGTATCGCCTACGTCCTCGACCTGTACCACGACTTCGAGAGCAAGGTCAACGGCGAGATGGTGGAGGTGTCCGGCCTCGACGACCCGCAGGAGATCGCCTTCGTACGTGGTTTGATTGAGGACCACCACCACTACACCGGCTCCGAGCTGGCGGCGCGCGTCCTGCTCGACTTTAATCGCGCCCTGCCGCGCTTCGTCAAGGTCCTGCCGCGAGACTACAAGCGCGTGCTTGAGGAAGAGGCTAAGAAAGCCGAAGAGGCCAAGAAGGCCGAGTACCCCCTCCCCATCCTGCCTGGCAACGCCGTCCGCAACATGCACGAGGAATCCCGTGAGCACGAGCAGCACAAGCAGGAGCAGAGCGCCAAGAAGAAGGACCTGGCCGACATCGAGGAGAGCATCCAGGACGGCAAGGCCGAGAAGAAGCGCTCCACTATGGTGCTCGACAAGACTCGGGGTTTCATGAAGTATCAGCGCCGTTCGGAGAAGTACCGCAATGTCAAGACGCGCACGCGTGATTGGCAGGAGCTGTCGTCGAGGCTGAATGAGGATGAACTCAAGTATCAAACGGCGCGGTGCATGGATTGCGGTGTGCCGTTTTGTCAGAGCGACACGGGGTGTCCTATCTCGAACATCATTCCAAAGTGGAACGAACTAGCGTTCCAGAATCAGTGGCAGGACGCCCTCAACCGCTTGCTCATGACCAACAACTTCCCGGAGTTCACTGGTCGCGTGTGCCCCGCGCCTTGCGAAGGCGCGTGTGTCCTGGGCATCAACGAGGATCCCGTGGGCATCAAGTCGATCGAGTGCGCCATCATCGATCGCGGCTTCGAGATGGGGTGGATGGTTCCCCAGCCGCCGGCGAAGCGCAGCGGCCGCAAGGTCGCCGTCATTGGCTCCGGGCCCGCGGGCCTGGCTGCTGCTGACCAGCTGAACAAGGCGGGTCACCTCGTCACGGTCTACGAGAGATCTGACCGCGTGGGCGGCCTGCTCATGTACGGTATTCCCAACATGAAGCTGGACAAGAACGTCGTGCAGCGCCGCGTCGACTTCATGAGCGCCGAGGGCATCGAGTTCGTGACCGGCTGCCACGTCGGCGACGGCGACGTGACCATGGACTCTCTCCGCGGCGAGCACGACGCCGTCGTGATCGCCACCGGCGCGACCGTGGCCCGCGACCTGCCCATCCCCAACCGCGACCTCGACGGCGTGCACTTCGCCATGCAGTTCCTGCACAAGAACACCAAGTCCCTCCTCGACTCCCAGCTCGAAGACGGCTCCTACATCAGCGCCAAAGACAAGCACGTCGTCGTCATCGGCGGCGGCGACACAGGGAACGACTGCATCGGCACCTCGGTCCGCCACGGCGCCAAATCCGTCACCAACTTCGAGCTTCTGCCCCAGCCCCCGCCGGAGCGCGCTCGCGACAACCCCTGGCCCCAGTGGCCCCGCATCTACCGTGTCGACTACGGCCACTCCGAGGTCAAGACGCACATGGGCCGCGACCCGCGCGAGTACTGCGTCATGTCGCAGGACTTCGTCGACGACGGTTCTGGCAAGGTCAAGGGCATCAACACCATCCGCGTCGAGTGGACCAAGTCCGCCACGGGCGGCTGGGACATGAAGAAGCTCGAGGGCACCGAAGAGTATTTCCCCGCCGACCTCGTGCTGCTGTCCATGGGCTTCCTGGGCCCCGAGGATAAAGCCATGGGCGGCGTCATCGAGAAGGACGCCCGCAAGAACGTCAAGACGCCGCCGGGGAAGTATAACACTAACGTCGACGGCGTTTTCGCCGCCGGTGACTGCAGGCGTGGGCAGAGCTTGATCGTGTGGGGGATTAACGAAGGGCGGCAGTGTGCCCGCGACGTGGACTCGTTTTTGACCGGGATGGGGACGCAGTTGCCCGTCACGGGCGGGATCGTCAAGAGGCCGCCGTATGAGCTGTTGCATCAACAGCAGGGCGCGCCGAAGGAGTTGATCACGGCTGCGGCTTGAGCGGTTCGTTGCGTTCGAAAGAGGTGGGGAGTTGGTGAGCGGTCGAACCCGGTGGCTTGCTGTCTTTTGCTTTTGTTGCTCCCCAGCGGGCTGACGGCGGGGTCTGGTGGTGTTTGCTGATACCCCCTGCATCCCGTTTCTTTTTCCGGCTGGTGGATTTAGGGGGCGATTTTTCGCTTTCGGGGGGTGTTGTGGTTGTTGCTGGCGCTGGCGGTTGCGTCGGGAGGCGAAAGCGAGCGGGAATGTGGATACACGAAGGACAGCACGACCGCTTCACGAACGAAGATACGCGAAGAAAAGGAGGGGAAACGAAAGAAGCGGTTATGAGGCGTCTGCTATTCGGAGGCGTTGGTAGAAACCTGGGCAGTCTTTGCCTCTGGAGGAGAGTTGAGGGGGAGAAGTGTCTTTGTTTGCTTGTCCGCGGCAGGTGAAAAGAGTGTGTTGCTACGTACGGTTTGCTAGATGGGGAATGGAACTTCTGAAACTCGAAACTCGTCGTTTTCTGTATCCTCGTTGCTCATTTTGTTTTCCTTTTTTCTTTTTTTTTGCTACGGGCCTCCAGTGGTCTCCCACCCCCCTTACACGACCCAATCGCCCAGACCAGCGCTCGGGCACACCAACCATGTTGAAATCAGCGGCAAAACTTCCCGTGCCTGCCGCGCACACGCACGCGGACGCCCGCAGGGTCAGGCATCGTGCGCGACATTCGCGCACGAGTCCGTAACCTTTCAAGTCCCCATCGCGGCTGCACGGCGATGGCCCCGGCGCGCAGGCGAACCAGGGCGGCCGGCATTCCGGTGGCCAAAAGAGTCTCCAATGCCATGGCGAGAAGGACCGTCCTGTCGTGCTGGCCGGGGGGGTTGAGCGCCACTGCGCGCTGCGTGGAGAGCGACAATGCCCGTCGCGGGGATTCGGGACGGCAGGTTGTTGATGACGCAATGTACGGTTTTGAAGCGTTAATGGGGACTGGGATTGGGGTTGGGGCTGGGGTTCCTGTGCCCTCGACGCGATGGGAGTGGCGCCGATACCGAGATACCCCATCCCTCCCCTCCCCTCCCCCCGGGGGGACGGGGGTTCACGCGGACGGCGACGGCATTTTCGTCTATCGTTTATTTCGACCGAGGATCTGGGGAGATTCAGCGTCACTTCGAAATCGAGCGCGAGCGAGAGAGAGAGAGAGGGAGAGGGAGAGAGAGAGAGAGAGAGAATGTCCTTTCCAGCGCTTCTGGCGTGACCATGTTGACTCCCCCGGTCCGAATTTCAGACAGCATTCTCTTGTAGGCACGGCCTCATCTGGATACGCTGGCCTGTGGGCGTGTGTGCTCGAGACGGTGTAGTCCGCCGCAATGGAAAGCTGTCACTCGAAGGGAGGGGGAATAGGTTTGAATGTGGTCGATGTCTCTGTTAAGGAGGGATGGGTGAGGGGGCCTTCGGGGGCGTTTGAGGGAGTTGGACATGGTGGGTGAGGAGAGGGCGTCGATGGCAGAGCTTCCATTCCTGATTCAAGTCTATGCGCTGTTCAGGGCATCGGCAGATAAGTTGGTAGGGCAATTTTCGCGGGCTACTGCACCGGGCAATTGCTTCGAACTCGTCTCAGAGGCAGCTGCATCAGCCTTCCCATTGTATTGGCCGTCGAGCCCGGCCAACATGAGACTGGATCGAGCGTTCCGAAAATGTTGAGCAGTTGAAACGGACTGTGTGATACTAGAACAGCGTAGAAGTACAGTTTCGTGGACCAGACAAAGACGTCCAGATCACTCTATCACGTTTCCTTGAGGCTCTTGCCACCCGCCAGTGCATGGCGCCCATCCTCTAAACAGAGCTTTACTTCTTCCCCGCCGCCCTCGCCGCGCCACGCGCCGCCACCTTCCTAAACGCCTCCTCTCCCGCCTGCCCAGCCCTCCTCGCCTGCCCCTGCGCATTGCTCAAATTGCTCACCGGTGCCACGGTGTACGTCCCCACGCCCCCCTCCATCCTCTGTGCACGATTCGTCGGCGCCGCCTGCGCCAGCACCTTCCTCCGCCGCTCCGCCGCCTGCGCCGCGATATTCTGCGACGACGAGATCTGGCGGGCGGTGGCGTTTTGCGCAGCAACAGTAGGATCGTACGCGACGGTCTGGATGGGCAGGGCGCGCATGTCCTTGCGCTTGTTGAGCACGATGCGCTGCCACTCGGCCATGAGCTTCTCGGCCTGGCGGCGGATCTCGAGCTGCGGCTGGATGGACTTGGTGTAGAAGTGGACGACCTTGCCGATGCCCGAGGCGATGAGGGCTTCTTTGCCGATGGCCAGTTTGCCCAAAATCGCGAAGAGCTCGCGCTGGATTTGGTAGTTGGGTAGGGCTGCGTCGTGGTTGGCGGGCTCGAGCATGAAGCGTACCGCTTCGAGAAGGTTGATGTCGGGGTCGACGATTTGGGCTTGGATTGTATTGCGGTTGAGGAGCTCGACCACTTCGGGCAGAATTTTGAGTTTGTGTGTTGCGACGTCGCCGCGGTCGCGCGCTTCGGCGTCGGCTTCGCAGGCTTTGGCCATGCGTTGGCGCATCGTTTCGATTTCGGCATCGGCGGCCGCTTCGAGGTCGATACCGCCTTTGCGGCGCGTGGGGCGGTTGGTCTTGAGCGCTGCGTCCATTTTGCGGTCGAGCTCGCGGCGTCGGCCTGTAGGATCATCACGTTAGCATAGCTCTTCAAATCACGCCTAATGCATCGATATTAACATACGCTCATCCGGATCCAGATTACTCTCATCCTCCGGCGTCTGCGCTCTCCTCACAGGAGCCACCTTCCTCCCCTCTCCCCCCTTTCCACTCTTCCGCACCCTCTTTCCATCCACCACCTCCCCATCACCCTCGCCAAAGTCATCCCCATCCGCATCCGCCTTCTTCTTCGTCCTCTTCGGCTTCTCCCGCCTCCCCTCCTTCTTCTTCTTTTTTCGTTCTCCCTCTTCCCCCTCCGCCCGCTTCCGCTTATGCACCCCCAGCAACCCCACATTCGACTCGTCCACCGCGACCGGCTTATCCGGGATCTCCAGCGCCGACGGATCAAAATCCTCAAACTCCTTCTCGTCCAGCTCGTCCAATTCACTGTCTTCCCCGTCCGCGTGCCCGCCCAGCGCTGTACCCTCGTTCTCCCTGTCCCCGTTCGCCATGGCGTCGTCGTGCGTCTCGTCCAGGTCGCCCGCTTCGCCCGCATCGTTCACTTTCGCCTGCCCGTCCGGCGCTTCCTGGTCTTCGAAGGTATCGACGTCGGCTTCGGGCGCGCCGACAGGGGCGTTGGGGCGGTCCTCTTCCTCATCGCTGGGGTTGAGAGGGTCGTGTGGATCGTTGTTGCCGGAGGGTTCTTCTTCGTCTAAGAGGGCAGGGGAGCCGGGGGCGGCTTCGTGGTCGGACATGGTGGTGGGTGTGGAAGACGCGGGCTGTGGTGTGACTGGTTGAGGTTTCGGTGAGGTGGACGGTTGAATGGGGAAGATGGGTGAAGGTGATGTCGAAGGTCAAGAGAGTCGCAAACGTCGCGACTGGAAGTCCCCAGAGGCGCGTCTTGGCGCAAGTGGTCCGAGCGCTCAAAAGTGCTGGACCTCACATGAAGTGCATCACGCTTCGTCTGAAGATCTGCCAGTATCTGTCTTACAAAGACCTTTGTCAAAGCACACCGCCACGCCCGCTTTCCCACCTCGACCTCCTCATCAACATGTTCGGCGGCCGTAAGATCCCCCGACTCTGACCCCCTTCCCGATCTACAACTAACATCCTCCAGCACCACCTCCTCCCTCGCCCGAAGAGCTCGCGGCACAAGAAGCCGCGACGCAGCAGACGGTGTACGGTGCGATGGCGACCTGCGTCCTGTTGTATCTCTGTATGTAATTCCCGCCAGGCGACGAAATGAGAAAGGCAAGAACCAAGAAGCTGACGGAGGAACAGCGCCGTTCGTTGTGGACTCGGTCAAGAAGCTTGTGTAAAGGACAAAGCAAAAGAGCAAGCAAAGAGAGCGCAAAGCGGAAGAGGCTGTACGATGGACTTGGATGCGATAGAAGGCAAGGAAAGGGGGGGGAG
>JAWXCT010000131.1:0-15383 GCA_034509035.1 Saxispiralis lemnorum
GGTCTAGGCGGGGGCTGGGGGGCTCCTGGGCGGGGTCCCGGGCGTGTGCGTAGGAACGTGCCCTCAGGGGCGCTAGTAGCTCGTGCGTGCTATTGAGATGTGGCTTGCTGTTCCTGTGCCGTTCTTACTTTGGTTCTTTCTATGTTGTTAGGTGGTAGGCGGCTTTGCATTGTCTCGAGCGCAATAAAGGTGCACAAGCGTATGCGTAGATTTGGACGGGTACGAGGGGAATGCCACTGCACGTGAGGATGCCAATATGCCATGTGACTTCTTTTACCTTAGGAAATTGTGAAGTCCATTTTGGTAGCTCGGTTTGGCATGTTCTCGAGCTGAACTAAAGTACGTGAGCGGACTCGCAGACCTGACAGGGCACGAGCGGGTTGTCATTTCATATGAGAGAATACTAATCATACCGCGTGATGTTTTTACCTTAGATAATTTCAGCTCGAGCTCAGCAAATATGTCATGCATGGTCTCAAGCTGAAGCTTAATCATTGAGCGTGTGCGCAGACGTAAATTAGCACGACGGTGATGTCACTGCACGTGAGGAAATTTTGATTGCTCCATATTACTTTCTAACCTTAGGGAATTCTCGCTCGAGTTTAGCAGGTTGGTCTCGTATGGTTTCGAGCTTGACACTGGTCATCGAGCGTATGCGACGAGTTTAACTCGCACGATGAGGATATCACTGCACATGAGAAGAATGCCAATTGCTCCTCCTCCATTGAATCCTAAGAGATCCCGACTCGAGTTCAGCAGGCTGTTTCCGCGTGGTCTCGCGTTGAACACAAGTTTCGTTCAGCGTACATCTAGATTTCACGGGAACCAGCAGACATCGCGACGATAGAGAACCCGCTATTGCTTCCAGGTTCCCAACCTACCTTGGAAATCTCGGCTCGGATGTCAGCAAGGCAAGTTTGCATTTTCTTGAGCGGAACGAAAACGTTTGAGCATACGAGCCGGAGTTGACGGACAGTAGGATATGTCTCTGCATATGAAAGCTTCCCAACTCTACCAGATGTCGAAATTGCCTAACGAAGTTACAGCTTGCTCTCGAGGAGGCTATTGGAAGGTGGTGTGGATTGAGAGTTGGGCTATCAACTTTGGGATGGAGGATATGCCTCCTTACATACCCTGCCAACAGGCAGGCTACGCAAGCGGCTGATCAATCAGTATAGCAAGGAATGTGGTAGAAAAGGACACCGTAGAAAGGTGTAGAACCTAGAAGCTTCCAGACCTTCACCTTCGACAGAGGCTGTTCTGCGTCCTCTCTAAGAGAGATGAGGTGGATGAATATACGAGCAGACTTGATGAGCATGGGCGAAGAGCTCTGCGTATAAGCCAGTGCTGAATCTTCCAGATGCCCAATCTGCTTAGGAACTTTTCGGCTTGCCCTCGGGGAGGCAGTCCTGCACGCTCCACGAGGGAGCTGAGGTGGGATCTGTGTGCGAGCAGACTCTGTAGGCGGGAGCAAACGTCAGTGCGTGTGAGAGGATGCTACCTTATCCAAGTTTCCAATCTGTCTCATGAATCCCAACAGGATCCCGGCGGCGCGCTCACGCGCTGTCTCGTGGGGGGTTGACGTGGTTTAGCGTATTGACAGACATCAATAGGCTCAAACGCGTGTGAACCCTCAAGAGAAGACGCCAATTGTCCCAGATCTCGTTCGTGAATTTGCCTCTGTCAGATGAACTACTTGGAACCATCTCAACTCATCTCAAAGAGGGAAACAACACAGAAGCATGCCAAAAGAGTTGAAGAGCGTGAGCACTCATCATTGCTCAAGAGAAGATTCTAAAGGCCTTAGAGTATCAGTATCAGCTGCATTGAAGTTCAGTTGGCTTTCAGCATAGTAACCATGCGTCGTCTCAAGAGGAATAGTGTTCGGAGAGTATACGGGTAGACTTGACGGGCCTGAGCGCCTAAGCAGGCTGAAGCGAAGCTGATGAAGTTGTCGTTCCAATTCATATCTTAGAATTACTCAATTTACTTCCAGCTTGCCATAATTGCATCGTCTCGAGGAGGACCGTGTCGCAAGAGCGTACGAGCAGACTTTGCAAGCTCAAGCTTGTGTGCGCGCCGAAGAAGTGAGGCCCAGTCTGTCATCTTGTTCCAGTCATGCTCAATAGCTCAGTGCCGCTGTTTGACCCCATCTCAAAACAATCTGATTGGAACAAACGCGTCCGTAGACTTGATGCGCCCCACCGCCTTTCGCTGTTTCTGAGATGCTGCAAATTGAGCGTGCCATTGCTGTACCTTCAACAATTCAGTCCATGCAGCCACTTTCGAGCCACTAGAGGCGCATCTCGTGACACGACAAGACTGACAAGCACACCAGAAGCGGTTCGAGGCTTTTGTGTCTGTCATTGCACCAACGATGTCGAGTCTTCAGCCATTATCCTGGGAAATCACAGTTTCCTATGTCGGCTAACACGAGTGACGTTGAAAGGTCGCACACCTGCCTGTTTCGGACGGACGTTGGCTCACGAGACCCGAGATTCAACCAGGCGCGCTGCAACAAACTTCACCCCACCTCTTCGACAGTCGATATAACATCACACAACCTCCCCCGCGAAGCTGCACTCTCGGAACACACCTTTAACGCTCCTCGAACAGCCACAAAACTTCCGCAATCCGCCAAACATGGCAGCCACCACAATGACGATGCCCAACACCATCCAGGCACCCGGTGCATGCTACAGTACACAACCAACTCTCGCATCGACACCGCCGACCGTCAACATCCTCGTCACCACCTTCGCGGGTCTCGGCCTGCCACGGACCCTCTCTCTCCCCGTCTCGCGCAACACCACCGTAACCGACGTCTTCACCTCAATCTACGCGCGCCTCCCCGCCGTCGACCACCCGCTCCTCATCACCACCACCTCGAACAAAAAGCTGCGCGCCACCAGCACCGACCCCATCTCGACCCTCTTATCAACCCCGCGCGACACCTTCCTGCCCCTCCGCCTTAGTGCCCGACTATGCGGCGGCAAAGGCGGCTTCGGCTCCCAGCTCCGCGCTGCCGGCGGTCGGATGAGCAGCCGCAAAAACCGCAACCAGCAGGACGCAAACCCGACGGGCAGCAACCGGAATCTGGACGGGCGACGCCTCCGGACCGTCGACGAGGCGAAGCGGTTGGCGGATTACTTGGCGATTAAGCCCGAGATGGAGCAGAAGGAGAAGGAGGAGCGCAGGAAGCGGTGGGAGGCTGTGGTGGAGGCGGCGGAGAAGCGGGAGCAAGAGATCAGGAGTGGGAAGGCGGGGGCGACGCAGGGGCGGTTGAATGCGGAGTATGTGGAGAGTAAGGAGGAGGCCGAGGAGAGTACGAGGGCCGCGGTTATGAAAGCGATGCGGGAGGGGGGCATTTCGACGGAACGGACGGGGTCGGAGACTTCTATGGAGGTGGACCCCGAGGGTGACAGTGGCGAGGATGATTTTGGGGAGGGAAATCCTGGTTCGAGCGACGATGCACAGGGAGCAGCAAATGCAAAAACGAAGGAGGGCGGTGGGAGGAACTTCTTTGGCTGGGATGAAGACGATGACGATTTCAGCGAGGACGAGGAGGTCGATGGCGTTCCAACTGCTGAAGCACCGACGGCATACGAGGGAAAGGGCAAGAGCAAGATGCAGTAGGACTGCTTGCAAGAGAAAAAACTTTGGTTTATTAGCACGGCGTTGGGTAATTGGGTTTGGATTGAGTTTCACAGATATGGCCTCCGCTCCGAGTATATTCAGCAGTCACAATCATGACTTTCATCGTATGGACCGAACCGTCTGCCTGCTCCTTACTGCAAGGTGCAATTCTGCGAATGTTTGTTGATCTGGCGCCGGTAGATTCCCTTTCCGTACCCCCTCGTATTCTGATGACAAACGTCGACAGAGTCCTCGCAGTGGGGGTTGACGAAAAGCTTCTTGCCTACCGAGCACGCTGATCAGGACTGGACGCCCTCTGGGTGCAGCAACCCAATATTTACCAACACACGTTGTTGGAGGGTTCTGGAACTCCACAGAGTCGGCGATGCCTGCTTTACAATCCTGCGTGCGAGGTGTCTTGCAGGGAACGATGAGATTGTCGAATCTGTATGCATGACCCCTGGAGTCGCAACCGCAGTTCTCGTAGACACAGAACACTGTGAGAGGGTTGCATATCGTAATGTAACGTAAGAAGTCGAAAGATGTCCGAAGCTTTTGATGTGGTTGGACACAAGAGCTGGACGTGTTGTTAAAGTTCAGGAGTTGGTTGAGAGTTGAAGCTGGAAGGATGGACTTGTGAGGGCAGATGGAGAAGGCATTTTCACCATGCCATATACCGGTCTTTCATTGTGTATTGCAGCAGCGTACTTGACTGCTGTGGTCGACCGTGAACGTGCTTTCATCACTCATCTGCACTGGCTCAATCATTATATACGGCCTCAGGTGGTACAGATCGAAGATTTGGGAGCAATCCACTCCATATTTTGATTTCAAATGCAGATATTCACAGAAAACGTAGACCCATTCATGTCGGTCCCGTCTGCATTCAAATGTATGTCGCCTTCACGTGTCTGTCGTCTACAAAGTTTATATATATCGGTCTATATTAATTCAGGCCTCAGGCACCAACGAGAACGTCAGGCCAAACTTCGCCTCGGGTAGACTTCGCGAGCCCACATGCTTGGCGCTGGAATTGCAGGCTTGCACCCCGAAATTCTGCGCACCACCGGTCGCCAAACAACCACCACTGTCAAGCACCTCACGACAACCCACCCCCCCGAAGGAGAGCGTCTTGACCACCGACCGTCAAGATGAAGCTCAACATCTCCTACCCCGCCAACGGGACGCAGAAGCTGGTCGAGATCGAAGATGAGCGCAAGCTCCGCGTGTTCATGGAGCGCCGCATGGGACAAGAGGTGCCCGCCGACAGCGTCGGCGACGAGTGGAAGGGCTACATCTTCCGCATCACGGGCGGCAACGACAAGCAGGGGTTTCCGATGAAGCAGGGCGTGATGCACCCCACGCGTGTGCGCCTACTGCTGTCGGCTGGCCACAGCTGCTACCGTCCTCGCCGCACCGGTGAGCGCAAGAGGAAGAGTGTGCGCGGCTGCATCGTCGGCATGGACCTCAGTGTTCTCGCCGTGTCGATAGTCAAGCAGGGCGACCAGGACATCCCCGGGCTCACCGACACGGTGCACCCAAAGCGCCTCGGTCCCAAGCGTGCCACCAAGATCCGCCGCTTCTTCGGCCTCAGCAAGGAAGACGATGTGAGTGCTCTTGCGCCCCCTTGAGCCTCTATTCCTCTTCGCCAGTCGATGGCTTGCCAGCAAGAGCAAGTCCGTCGGCTGAGTCTGAGAATCACGCTCTCTGTAAGTCGAGTTACTGACCAGATTCTGTCCATGTAGGTCCGCAAGTTCGTCATCCGCCGCGAAGTGCAGCCCAAGAAGGAGGGCGCGAAGCCTTACACCAAGGCTCCTCGCATCCAGCGCCTCGTCACCCCTCAGCGCCTGCAGCACAAGCGCCACCGGATCGCTCTCAAGCGCCGCCGGGCGGAAGCCTCCAAGGATGCGGCGGTAAGCTTCCATCTTGAGACATCTCCGAAACAACAGGATTCTGACAATTGGGCAGAACGAGTACTCCCAGCTTCTCCACACCCGTGTTGTGGAGGAGAAGGCCAAGCAGCAGGAGATGAGGAAGAGGCGTGTGTCGAGCATGCACAAGTAGACGGAACTCTTTATGGTCGCAGCAAATGTGAGACCCTTCAATGCTTTCGAACGCCTGTCAGCCGCAGCAGAACGAAGGCGACAGGAGGTATGCGCATACTCTTGGGCCAGATAGATTCCCAAAAGGGCGGCAATGTGTCGCTAGTGAATCGCACTTCTATCACGTTCAACTTTCAAACTACTTCGGTTCGCATTTATTTGTGGTGTTACTGTTCAGTCCAGAAATTCTGCGTGCCTCAGTCGATTGCTGTCAGTCTTCCTTCGAGCAGCCGGTCCCAGATTCACGTGCATCTGAAATCGCCAAGCCTTCCCCCCAAAAAAGTGCGGGCCGCTAGTGAGCGAACGTCGACTCCAGCTTCAAGATTCGGCCCAAGTTTATTTCACATGCATTTACACTATGCCCCGCGCAACACAAATCCCGAGTCGAACTCTCGAACACGACTCTCGGTCGCGCAGCCATGTCGACCAACTCCATCAAGCTGTTGACCGGCAACAGCCATGGCACGCTTGCGAAGCTGGTGGCTGACAGGTGAGTCGAGGCCCGGATGCGCGGAAGACCATGGACTCACCCAGTATTGCGCAGACTTGGGATCGAGCTAGCCAAGATCATGGTCCTCCAATACTCGAACAACGAAAGCAGCATCTCGATAGGCGAGTCCGTCCGCGACGAAGACGTCTTCATCATCCAGTCCACCGAACCAGGCAATATCAACGACCACATCATGGAACTCCTTATCCTGATCAACGCCTGCCGCACCGCCTCGGCGCGCCGCATCACGGCCGTGCTGCCCAACTTTCCCTACGCGCGCCAGGACAAGAAAGACAAGAGCCGCGCGCCCATTACCGCAAAGCTCATGGCCAACATGCTGCAGACGGCGGGGTGCAACCATGTCATTACGATGGACTTGCATGCGAGCCAGATTCAGGGGTTCTTCAACGTGCCGGTCGATAATCTGTATGCGGAGCCCAGTACGCTGCGGTGGATCAGGGAGAACTTGCCGGTCAAGGACTGTGTGATTGTGAGCCCAGATGCGGGCGGGGCGAAAAGGTGAGTCGGGACGCATCAGGGAACTCAGATGAGCTGATAGGAAAGGAAGAAAACATGGCGCAACTGACACCGCGCAGAGCGACTTCCATCGCCGACGGCCTCGACCTCGGCTTCGCGCTAATCCACAAAGAGCGCGCGCGTCCCAACGAAGTCTCGCGCATGGTGCTCGTCGGCGACGTCAAGGGCCGCACAGCCATCATCGTGGACGACATGGCTGACACGTGCGGTACGCTGTGCAAGGCCGCCGACGTAGTAATTAAGGAGGGCGCCAAGGAGGCGATTGCTATCGTCACGCATGGGATCCTGAGCGGCGATGCATGCGAGAAGCTGAATCGGAGTCAACTGCGGAAGCTGGTTGTCACGAACACGGTGCCGCATGAGGCGAAGAAAGCGCTGTGCGATCGGATCGAGACGATCGATATCAGTCCGACGGTGGGGTTCCTGGAACGCATGGGTCACCCGGGCTTTGCTGACTTGATCTATTGCAGCTCGCTGAGGCGGCTCGACGCACTCACAATGGCGAATCGGTGTCGTATCTCTTCAAGAACGCGCCATCATAGCCAGCCCCGTCGAACGGGAGCAGGTGCGTAGCTCAGGAAAGTCATGCCTGTCCGCTGGGCGTTCTCTGGCTTGATTCGTTCGTCATTTGCGTGCTATATCTGACACGCGAGATTGCTTTCAAGTTGTTTAGACAGAGATGTCTTTGAAACGTAAGCACACCTTTATACTGGTGGAGCACAAGGCACTCATAGGATTCAAAAGGGTGATTTTTGCACGCGCAGGTGACTGTTGTAGACTTCGAGCAAGGAGGGTTCGCACGAGTCATGAACGAAGATGGTGACTAGCTATACCCTATGTAAGGTAGTGATGCGCTTCTCACTGCAGATGACCACACGAGTCCTCGAAATGATCAATTTGAGTTTGACATTCTGCACAAGCGCCCGTCTTAAGAAATGAATTTAAAGCCCACGTGCATGAAAAGACCATAGGTAATACGCATCTGCTACAGCGACATCGATTCCTACGCATCATAGTTCGCACTCTCGCTCTTCATCTCCTGTCCCGACGAGATGGAGCGTGATACCTTGCAGATGTGTCGTAGCTGCTCTATCTGCAGTACAGCATCCTCACATCGTTTGCGGCAACCGCCAAATAACTCCCATACGTACAGATCTTTCCGGCAGTGTTGCAGGGGTGATGTTCGTCGCTGCCCGACCAAGGTGTCACTGCCTTGACGGAAAGAAGCGCGGCGACCCGTGTCAGGTTCACGATAGCTTTTTCTCCAATGACGAGCTCTTGCAATCCGGCCAGAGGTAGTGTCCGACAGCCATCATGTGTCTCAATAAGGGCGAGATAGTAACAAAGCGTTACTTGCATTCCTTTACTACCGTTCAGCCTCGATGGAATATGCGCGGAAGTCCTCCAGACAGTATACGATTCGTCTCCAGTAGTTCATCGTCAAAAAATCGGCATGGACAGATATCCCTGAGAAGGTAGAAGAAGCGCCAGCGTAAAGCCAGATGATCTCACGCGGACCGTCTGTGGCGATATCATAGCGGACTTGTGTTCGGTTCTCCCTCCTCACGCTTTTGGCAGAGACAGTATCGGACGACCATCATGCTACTCGATGTCCGTGGGAGCGCGACAGATTCGACGTGGTGTGGCAGTCATATACTCTTGCCTTGGATCGTTGCCTAGTTGATTGCCGATGAGCATCACCTCAAACGAAAGGAGAAAGACTTGGCGATTTTGTGATGCACATTTATCAATGTGACTTTGTAGCCGCGCGAAAGAGTTCGTGGGCGGATGCAGGTGTGGCTGAAGCAACCTACCTTAGGTACTGTAGGATTGGGCGCCAAGTAACAATCACGTGATATCCATCAAGTCGACTTCATTCGATAGCCACAACATGAACAGTCTGCCCACCACACGCCCGAAGAGCTTTGCAACTATTTTCCCGAAGAAGTACGCTCAGAGAGTTGTTCCCCATTGTTCAGTCTCATCACCGGACCGCAACATCGTCCCGGTGGCTGCTGATGCTGCCCTTCTTCTCGGCGTCTGCGATACGGTTGTCGATATCCCGGTGCGCCCATTCCCTCTTGTTCATGCCAATCACGATGAACGGCGCGTTCGTGAATAAGTCGTTCATTTCCTCGAGCGGACGCTTTGCCGTCTCGGGGAGGACGAGCCAGAAGAAGATGGCATTCGTAAAATTGCAAACGACCTAGAAAGGGGAGGGATGGCGTTAGCATTCTTCTCTTCTGGACTCTTTTTTGTATCTCTCGAAGCCATCGAGTACTTACGAAGAGGACGTAGAAGCGCCAGCCCACATCCTCGAGGGCGATGGGCGTGACCTGGCCGATCATGGTGTTGAACGCCATCGAGGTCATGGTCGCCATACTGACGCCCTTGGAGCGCGTGCGCGTGTCGAAGATCTCGGCGGGGATGATCCAGGATAGCGGGCCGCAGGCGAAGCTGAAGATGGCGTTGTAGATCTGGGTTGAGGAGTTAGAAGACGGTCTGCGGTCGGAACCTGATTGGGAGGGACAGCCATACCCAGGTAACAACAATGAAGCCCCAACTGGCTGCGAGGTTGTCGTTGGAGCCGGGCGGGAACATGGCGAGCAAAATCGTGGCAATGATGAACGTAACCATGTTGCCCAACATACCGCCAATCAGTACCCAACGACGTCCAAGCCTATCGATGAGCAGGATACAGAGGAACTGTGCGAGCACAGCGATAATGGAAGATATCCCCTGGTACTTGAGCGTGTCGTCGCCGGAAATGCCGATCTGCCGGAAGATTTCAGGGGAGTAATACTGACTGGGAGGGGTTAGCCAACGTTCACATTGAGAAGACTCCTGCGCAGCACAAACATGGCCGAAACACCCGTCATTTGTATGGAGGCCTGAATAGCACAGGCAAGGAATAGGCGTCGGAAAGAACTCCTGTGGACGAAGAGCTCGCTGTAGGACTTTGCCTCGTGCTCGCGCTCGAAGGTGATGGCGTCTTGGATCGCTTCGTATTCAGCGCGCACCCAGACGTTGTTAACGTCACCATTGGCGTGGAGGCGAGCGAGAGTTTTTAGACCGTGCTCGGTGCGGTTGTTTGCGATGAGCCAGCTGGGGGGTGTCAGCAACTGGCTCGACGACCTGTTAACATGTTGATATTTTACCGCGGAGACTCCGGAAAGAACATGATCAACAGCGCAAGAAACCCGGCCGGAATGTTCTGAATGCCTAGACTAACGCGCCATTGATTGCTGTCGTCGGCGGGAAGTTGGGTGTAGCAAGCCCAAGAGACCCAGGCGGCTGTCAGGGACCCAATCCCCAACATAAACTGCTGAAGAGCAGTCACACGACCACGGATATCGGGATGACAGAGTTCGGCCTGGTAGGGAGGAATGATCATGATGAGGAACCCGACACCGAAACCAGCAATAGCTGGGATGTCGTTAGCATTAATCACGCGACACTTGTGTAGGGTCCACTCCACATACCTCGCCCAGAATACAGGTACGCCAAGTCCATAGCACCAGCTTGCAATCCGCCGCCCAACAAGAAGACTAACGATCCCGCCAGGAGGGTCAATCGTCTGCCGAACCAGTCTGCAACAGGACCGGCCGCCCCAGCGCCGAAGAAAGCACCCGCCGTGAAAAGAGCCACGACAGCGCCCACCTCCGAACCGCTGGGCTCGAAGGTACTCTGGAAATTTTCACTGTCCACAGCTCCCGCAATGACACCCAGGTCATATCCGTATAAGACCGAGCCCAAGGAGGCGAACATCGCCACCAGGAACTGGTACCATTTCGGGGGAAGGGCCATGTTGGGCGCAACACGGTTTGTCGAAGATGGCGAGGGGCAGCCAACAATGGGCAAGTCAGTAGGCAAACAATAGACACATCCTCTTTTATTGGGGACGTTCGGGCATCTTTATATCGACAAGGCCGCCGTCGCCGCCACGCGAGCGCGGGACAACAGCTGCACGCTAAGCTTTCTGACCGTGCATATAGCACGCCAGGAGGAACATCGCCCGAGCTTGCTGGGCCGCATCGGATCACACAGCGTGGGCGCTCGAGTGGGGCGTGACAGACGTGGTGGGAGGAAAGGAGGCGCCGGATCTCGCGTACTGTTTCGGCCTCACCCGATGCCGAGCCTTGCTGCCGGAGCATTATGCAGCGACGGCTCTAGTATTGTATGCAGATTTCAATTCGGGTGGATGCGACATCTACTGGGTCGGCAAGCACTCTTGTTAGCAGCTCTTGATGTAACCATCGGAGTAACTCGAACGGCCCAGAGATAAAAGTGGTATCATTCACTTTCTTAGGTGGGCCCCGCACGTGGAGTAGTGGAGAGGGCTCGGGGAAGGCTGGGGTTGCGGAGAATTGCCGAGACACCATCTGATTCGTGAGAAATACCTGTTTCCCCGTCCGTTTCGGTTAATGGCGGATTCTATTCTTCCGTCAATGAGCGGCTTCTCCAGAATGCTGCGAGAGCCAAGTTTGCCTCGGCGGCGCGTAGCATTTCGCTGTCATGCGCGCTTCAAGTGGAGGCCACCGCGACGGCGTTGCGCGCAAGCTCCGCAAAACCATGACGTCGCAGAAACGAACATTTGGCTCTCGGCAAGCTCATGGCCTGTCTAAAAGAAAGAGAGACGTCGCCATCGACCCCGCGATCGAGGCACGTTTTCTGTTTTCCGTTCCTTCATAATTCGCCACCATGACGACCTTCACCAAGCTTGACGCCGGGCAGCAGCCCCTCATCAATGTCCATCCTCACAACCGCCTCAACAGGATAGACCGGAAAACATGGGGAAGCTTCCTAGAGCATATGGGACGCTGTGTGTACGGAGGCATCTATGATCCGTCCAATCCGAACAAGAATCTCATCGACTCAAACGGTTTCCGCAAGGATGTCATCGAGGCCATGAAGGAACTGGAGGTGCCGGTGGTCAGGTACCCTGGAGGCAATTTCTGCGCTACTTACCACTGGACTGATGGTATTGGGCCGCGGGAGGAGAGGAAACACAGGCCTGAATTGGCGTGGATAGGTGTCGAGACGAACGACTTTGGGACGGACGAGTTCATGAAATGGTGCGCGGAAGTCGGGACGGAGCCTTTTCTCTGCTTAAACATGGGCACTGGTATGACTTGGCGAACACTGTCAAGCGACAAATCGGTCGTGCTAACATCTCGCAGGCACGCTTGACGAAGGTGAGCTTGGCTCAAACGGCGAAAGCAGTGAGCGACTCAGTGCTAACGGCGAATAGCACTCGGCTGGCTCGAGTACTGTAACTCCGACAGAGACACGTACTATGCAAACCTGCGGCGAAAGAACGGTCATGAGAAGCCATACAACGTCAGATACTGGGCATTGGGCAACGAGACCTGGGGGCCGTGGCAAGTCGAGCAGGTACGGTGGCAGACCTTGTCCTACATGAAAATCGGCCAGCTCACGCTTCATGATCGCAGATGACCAAAGAAGACTACGCGAAGAAGGCCTACCAATGGGCCAAAGCCATGAAGCTCCTCGACCCCTCCATCAAACTGGTGCTCTGTGGCGAGACTGGTCACGCAGTCTGGGATGCCCACGTTCTCAAGCAATGCGTCCGTTACGATCTGCATGGCCTTGGCGGCAGTACAACCGCTAGCCTGATCGACATGCACTCCATTCACATTTACACAGCAAGCAGAGACGCGGTACGCAACGCCTTCGCGCCTAAGTCTGCAGAACGAGCGATCGAGATCGCGTCCTCCTTGATCGACCTGGCGAGGATCGAGAACGGCGTCCCACCATCTGTCCCAAAGCAGACTATTTGCTTCGATGAATGGAACGTGTGGGACCCGCAGCGCGCGCCCGGCGAAGATGGTGCAGAGGAGACCTATACCATGTCCGACGCGTTGGCCGTTGCCATCTGGCTCAATGTGTTCGTGAGGAAGAGCAAAGACATCGGCATGGCAACCATCGCTCAAGGGGTGAACGTGATCGCGCCCCTCATGACGACAAAGGACGGTCTGGTGCGGCAGACGACGTGGTGGCCGCTGCTGCTATTCAGCAAGTACATGCGCGGCTGGAACATCTCGAGCCACGTGAGCTGCGAGGCGTACGAAGGTGAGACGGAGCCCAAGTGGATTGCCGGTGCCATCGACTTGCCGTGGCTGGATGTCAGCGCCACTGAGGACAAGGACGGTATGGTGAGCATGGTCGTGGTGAACGTGCACCAGACCAAGTCGTCCGAGGTGGCAATCGGCGGCATCAAGCCTAGCGAGGGGGCTGTCAAGGTCTTCTCTGTGTACGCGGAGAAGTGGGACGTTGTCAACACTGCGGAGGGCGAGCCGGTGCAGCTGAAGGAGAGTGAGTGGGAGGGCGGCGACAAGTTCACCTTCCCGGCGTTCAGCATCACGATGCTGCGCTGGAAGGCTTAGGACGTGAACATGAGAAATGCTAAAATGGGAAACGACTGAAGAAGATCATAGACGATAGATGAGGCCTCCTATTATCGCCGAAGAGAGGGAGTAAAATTGCCAGAATGTCAATTTCTTCTCATCCGAGTCCTGGTGTTCTTCGGCAAAATTACACGGGGGACGCAGTGAATCTTTAAATCACGTGCTCACGCACCAACGCAACGCGGGACGCGTCTCGCTCCGCCGATAGACAGCTCAAGCCGACGCATTATCTTTTCTTTCCCACTCCATCCCGATTTCTAACCCCTTTCTCAACTCTCCAATATGGCGCTCCTCGTCGACAAGCATCGCCCCCGCTCCCTCGAAACCCTCAGCTACCACTCCAACCTCTCCGACCGCCTCCGCGCCCTCGCCGCCAGCGGCGACTTCCCGCACCTCCTCATCTACGGCCCCTCAGGCGCCGGCAAAAAAACCCGCATCACGGCCACCCTCCGCGCTCTCTACGGCCCCGGCGTCGAGAAGATCAAAATCGACAGTCGTGTCTTCCAAACTACCAGCAACCGCAAGCTCGAGTTCAATATTGTCTCGTCCAATTATCACCTCGAGATCACGCCCTCCGACGTGGGCAACTACGACCGTGTTGTGATCCAGGACTTACTGAAAGAGGTTGCGCAGACGCAGCAGGTGGACCTGGCCGCGAAGCAGAAATTCAAGGTCGTGGTGATCAATGAGGCGGATCATTTGACGCGGGATGCGCAGGCGGCGTTGAGGAGAACGATGGAGAAGTACTCACCGAATTTGAGGTTGATTCTGTTGGCCAACAGTACTAGTAATATTATTGCGCCCATCAGGTCGAGGTGTTTGCTGGTGAGGGTGGCGGCGCCAACAGAGGCGGAGATTGCTGAGGTGCTGGCCAAGGTGGGGAGGAAGGAGGGGTATAAGGCGTGTGAGGGGTTGGAGAGGAGGATTGCGGCGGATTGTGGGAGGAATTTGAGGAGGGGGTTGTTGATGTTTGAGGCGGTGCATGCGCAGAAGTGGGTTGGAGCACACGTTGGCAGATCGGAAGACGTGGGCTGACAATCGATGTAGTGACAGCGTGAACGAGAAGACGTCGATCCCGCCGCCGGACTGGGAGATGTTGGTCGAGGTCATTGCGAAGGAGATCGTGGAGGAGCGTTCGCCGGCCAGGATTCTCCAAGTCCGGGCGAAGCTGTATGATCTGTTGACGCACTGCATCCCGGCCACGACCGTGCTGAAAGTATGGCAGAGTGATTCGATCACTCTCAAGCTCATGGCTGATAACGTCTTTGCAGACTCTCACCTTCAAGCTCATGCCTAAGATCGACGACGGCATGAAGGCGGATGTTGTTAAGTGGAGCGCATTCTACGAGCATAGAATACGGATGGGCAGCGTCAGTCTTGGACACCATGATTGTCTCATCAATTACACGATTGCTGATCATCCTCTAGAAAGTCATATTCCACCTTGAAGCTTTCCTTGCGAAGTTCATGCGGTTGTATGAAGGGTACGTCGATTCTGACGAATCCGGGAACGAGTAGAACCCGTGCTAACGCTGCGCAGCAACCTCATGGGCATGGACCTTGACTTTGACGATTAGCGGCGTTCATGTTACCCTTTGCATCTGCTTTTAGCCTATTGCATGTGATTATTGGCGCGGCGTTCTCGAAGATTTGGTCAACTTCTTCTGCAACGGTTGCAGGGCTGAAGCAAGCCGGCGGTGGCAGCTGCCCCGCTTGCATCATCTGAATAACCGTTGAACACTGGCAGCAGCACTCCCCATATCCACTCATCCGTCTCACATCTCACCTCACGACGAGAACCGTTCATCCAGTGGAGACACCAATCAACTGTCGAAAATACACCAGCGTATTAGCTCCCTCACCGAACGAACGGCAATGTCATCAAACCTAATGGACATCGAGCCCGGCGGCGAGCAAACCCAGTAACATTCTCCTCGCACCACCCCTCATTCCACCACCCCTCCAGCCCCACAAACTAATACCCGCGCCCGCCAAAGATACGAAGGCGAACACAACGACACCTACGCCGCCCCCAAATCCGGCGGCCAGCTCGGCCACCCCCAGACAGCCGTCGATCGCCAACCCCAAGCCGACGCCGCACAAAAGGCCACGCACGGCGCGAAGACGGCGGAAAATATCCGCTACGGGCAGGGGGTCAGTGAGAGTGGGATGGGGGGTTTTACGACGGGG
>JAWXCT010000131.1:23594-34664 GCA_034509035.1 Saxispiralis lemnorum
CCCTCCACCTACCCCCTGCAGCTCCAGCTCCTACACTACCCGCGCTACCCCCTCAACTCCACCGCCATCGACATCTTCGCCGCCGACCTGCAAACCCACACCCACACCCTCGCGACCGACACCCTCACCTGCGGTGTGCCGTACGTCCACCGCTTTGAGCAGCTCAAGAAAGCCGCCTCCGCCGCGCCTTGGCAGGCGCACACGCGTCTCGCTCTACAACTCGGCTCATTACCCTCCTCGTCCGACAGCGGCGGTGGGGAGCTGGGACTTGAGGAGTTCCTCGGCGTGGAGGTGGCGGAAGCGTTGTTGAAGGGCTTGTTCGACAATCAGACGCTGCTGGCGACTTCGGCAGAGGATGACCGCCGGGCGGACGACTTGTTGTCTGCGTGGGTTGCTAGTGAGGTGGAGGAGGTGAGGGAGAAGGGGTGGGCTTTGGGGGGGAGCTGGTTTGGGTGGAGGGCTGCGTGGTAGAGTTTGGGTTGGTGACGCTGTGGGGCGGCGTCAAGCTCTTTGAGGAGGCCCGGATGGCGTCTGGACTTGTTGGTTGCATGGATTCGACAGCGGGGAAAAGGTGGCTGTAAAATAGAAGGCGAGTGTGAGGGCGAGCACGAGGTGGATGAGGCGGAGCGCTTCGCGGCGGCGGCGGCGGTACATGTTTATCCATTCGGCGATGGCGTCCGGGGCCCCGAAGAGAGAGGTAAAGAACTCGATCCAGGCGGCGATGAAAGTTGGAGAGAACATGGCTATGGTGGTGCGGAAGAATCCGCTAAGACCACAGAACGTTGCTGGGCCGAGCTTCACGAACCCCAAGAGGACGGTGTATGCGACCATGAAGAAGACCACGAGGACACCGGCGAGACCAACTATGAAGGCATCCCCTTCTGTCCAGGTGCCATTTTTCGGTCCTGGGCTGCGTTGGCGCCGCGGTGGCGTATGCGTGTGTCCTGCCTCGACGTCATGGTTTAGGTCGGTCAATCGCTCGGGTTCACGGTTGCTTCTGCATAGTGAACTGACCTCCGATAGTGTAAACGATTGTTTGTGGTCGTCGGCGGGGCGACGTTTGTTTTGTGCCTGTTCATCGTATCTGCAGCGTCCAAATCCCTGTTGTCCTCGTCGCCGTCGCTCTGGACCAGTGTGCTTTCACTTCGGGGGTAGTCCGTGGGTTCAAAGCCCTTAAACAGGGTGTAAGAGCTTGAGACCAGGAGTCTCAGAGAAATGTGACGGGATCGTGATGTATGTTCTCGAGCACGCCTGGGCTCAAGGAAGCAGAACTCAGTGAGGGTGTCCGGCATTCATACAGGTACGGCTCGCAAAGCCTGGTGCTGATCTGAGGCTTCGGCTGGCAGGCGAGTGGCATGCTATCCATGGTAGCATTTTTTCAGCTACTGAGTCGGACCGCCCCAACGTCCTCATCTCGCAACAAGGCCTCACCAAGCTTGAGAGATGCTACACCGCACCCCACCACTGCCAACAGATCGCAAACGCATCAATTTTTGGATCATACGCCTCAAGCACCTTGAGCAGCCACCCCTCCGTCCCAAAACCCTCCTCATGAATCAACAAGAGCATCTGCAGTACTCCGAAAACTCAGGGTACGATCTGCACATCCCTCAATCCACAAACACGGCCGAAGACCTCGAACCAGGCTCGCCCAAAACTGTGATGTTCGAGAGGTGGAGGTCGGCGTGCGTGAAGCGTATCCTGGACGTGTCGGGAAGTAGTGCGCGGAACGTGTCGAAGGGTCTTTGAGATGGGGGGAAGGAGGCGCATCGCCCAGTACTGCAGGCGGTTGTTGAATTCGGCCACGGCTGAGAAGGGCTCCTCGACGGCGCCGGATTGGAAAAGCTTTTCGCGGATGCGGGTGCGGTTGATGGAGCCCGGGAGGAGGTCAGTGACAGAGTGCTGTGTGGCTGGTTCTGGGTGTACGCATACCTACAAACACTTGCTCCGCCGGAGCTCGCTGCATGGTTCTCAACGAGTCCACTATCGATTTCAGCTGGTCCGCTATACGCGACTTCACAGCCTCTACCAGAGAAGACAAGGCGGTCTTGAGCATCTCTCCGGGGTCCAAACTCATATAAATGAAATTGAAATTGTCATCGTCTGGACGTCACGCAACAAGCTCGGCAACCGGGACCTCATCGTCAGGAGGTGCTCGACGGATCGCCTGGAGGCTCTGGGCTTCTTGGATACTGACGATAGACTCCAGACCAAACTTGACGAAGAGGCCGAGATCTTCGAACGCGAAGATTCCAGCGGATGTGTCGTAATAGAGAGCTCACAGGACGGCTGGCGTGGGGAGTTCAGGGGGCCCTACAGCGGCATGCTGGCGGCAGAAGTGCAAGTAGTGAAAATCCACTGCAGCGGGTGGAGCGTCTGAATCCAGGGATTCGTTGCATGTCAAGGTCGTCATATCAGGTATTTTGAGTCGTCTGAATTCCTTTGTTGGTTTGGTAACGGTTCCAATACGAATTAAGGTCAAACGGCGGGAGTGAAGGCTCGGTTGAGAGCACGGACCATTTGCTCATTCCTGGGTTCGCAATGGTGGATTGTGAAGATTAGGGGCAACGACTAGTAGCCGGCTGAAGTGGTGTTCGGGCATCAGAACGGCGGAGCCATTTTGACTGTCCTCTTTTAGCTTTCTCGATGCGAGATCCCATAATGTAGTGACTCCGCTTCGTATGCCCTGGAGAGTTTTATGTTATGTTCGCCAGAAATTCTGAGTGGGTACTAGTATAGCACAACTTCTAGCAGCTGCCTTGCTCTGTACAATTTCAATGCTCGCCGTGCATTTTTGGGGGGTCCCTAGTCGGTAGATGTCAGGAGAGACGTCATTCGCATGTCGTAAGGATACACGAAGAAGAAGACCTGCTAACGAACCAAACGGAAGCAGAGGTCAGCTCAGCTCAGTGACTGCAGATCGATCCCTCCGCATCCAACGAATCAAATGGCCTAAAGAATCAATGTCTCCGGCCGCCATCTTAAAAGACGTCACAATCCGCACAAGTCCGATCCCGCTTCACCCGCCTCGCCCAGCCCACAATCTCACAACGCTCCACAACCCCCTCAGCGACCTCCGTCCACTCCCTAACCACCTCCACCAGCTCTGCCGGCAACCGCTGCCCAACCGCAAGCATTACACTCCCCCCCACCTCCAATACCGCCCGCCTCCACACCCGCAGCGTCAAATCCGCCACCCGAACGTGGAAGCACCCGTCATCCCGTGGGTCCACGCTATAAATGCTCTCAGCCGCGTCGTCCTCATCGTCCAGCTCGCCCCTCTTCGCCGCGCGCACGTACTCGTTCGCCGCAGCAAGCTCGCGCAGCGCAGCAGCGGCGTCGAGCCACGCGCGCCGGCCGTTGGCATCGTGGAGCCCGCTCCGCATAGCGTTCTTGCAATGGTGGCCGGCGGGCACGCGGTCCAGGGGCAGCAGGCGGGCGAACAGGAGTGTGGCGACCTGGAAGTGCACATGTGGAGCTTCTGGCCGCGGGGCGGCGGCGAGGGAGGCGGTGATGGCGTTGCCGGTTGCGAGGGCGTCGGCCTGGCGTTTGGGTGTGTGGGTGGCTGGAGTGATGTAGGGGAGGCAGGTCTGGAGGGGTGGGAAGAGAGAGCGGAAGTAGGCTAGGAAGTGCTCGGGGTCCGTGATGGGACGGAGGCTGAGAAGGTGTTGGGCTGTGTCTGTCGGCAGGGCCAGGAGGTCGCCTTGAGTGTACCAGTGGGGGTCGGCCGTAACAAGGGCTCGTTGGCGGCCTAGGGTAGTTTGGATGGTGAAGTTTTCTTCGGCCAGGGCGGCGCGCGCGGTGGCGAGGATCTGATCGACGCGGGTGACGGATTCGGCGAGTTTGGTGGCGAGCTCGTGAGAGGAAGGAGGTAGGGGTTGGTCCGATGCCTGCGCGAAGCTGAGCAGGTGGTTCCATTCCGCGAGATGTCCGTTGACGTCGAGGGCGTCTGTAGTAGGATCACTTAGCAGCTTTTGATGTCGTATAGTCCGATCAATGGGTTCCCGTGTCTCGTCGTTCTCCAATTCGTCCTCCACCTCGTCGTCGAGAAGTCCCAATGGCAGAGGCGAGGCCATTTGTGCGACGAGGCGATGAATTTATGGGCGAGCGGTCAACTTTCGGGGTCAAGGTGGGAATGACAAAGGTAGACTGAATGTCGATCTAGCAGAAAGGGACTGTAATTCCTGTTTCATCTAGTTGTGGCCGTCAATGACGGTGTATCCCGACCAGTCAACGGGGGCAGGTGAATGCTTGAAATGGGTGGCGCGAACGTCACCTCTGGCCGCACGGCAAAGATGCTGCCAAGCGGACGTCGAGCCGGATCCTATCGAAAGACGGCCGAGTAGATAGGCTCCGAAGCGCCACGTTTACATCGATAGAGCGTTGATGAAAGTATGTTGGCCAACATTCCATCAGAGAATACATGGTTTCCCTCCTAACGACCTCCTCGGACGACCCTCCGTTTGCCACGCCAAGACTCTCATGTCCAAAAAGCGCGGCCATTCCAGAGACTAAGGGACTGTTTCATTTAACTCCCATCGATTCACAAGCGATCGTTGCACCCCTAATCGTCATGAGCACGCCCAAAGAGATATGAAGGCCACAACAAGTTGAACCCAGACCCCAACCACTCCCAAGCTGCCGCAGCCGATCAGCCATCTTGTCCTGCTACTATGCTCCAGAGAACGCCACCCACTGCCCTACCCATACATTCCCAAACTCCCATCCGCTGGTAGCGCAGTTGACCGCTCGAAAAGCATTCGCTCCCCGCTCCGTTCAAACTGACCGACCTGCAAACGGGGCCCCCGATGGCGCTCCACACCACTACCGTGCTGAGTCCCAAGCGATGTCATTCCCAGCCCTTGTACCATCGGCGCCGAAATCCACCCCTCCAGCCCTGTAGCGTTTGACCGCCCTGCTCCGCCCCCAAACATCCCACCAGGCGGCGCCATGATAGCCGTCTTGGGGGGTCCTTGGCTTCTTTGGCGATTTCCAGATCTGAGGCCGAAAGGATGCCGTGCCGGACGAGTGCACCAATGAAATCAACGAGCCAGTCCTGGCACTTCATGACTTTCTTCCCGCATGCGCGTTAGCATGAGGATGAAGCTTTAGTGTGGAAGACACGGGCTCCGGAAGGCGCAAGTTGCTCTCCGGCCCAGCCCACTGCTGGCAAATGGCGGGGAAAGTGTCATCGCCAACGATTCCGCCCAAGCTCCTCGTTGAGTCCGTGTCCCCCTTCGCAAAGCCGTGGATCAAACAAGACGCCGCCTTCCCATTCCAAACGACAAATCCACCTACCGCCATCCACCCAAGCCCATTTAGCGAGACCGGGCATCCGCAACCCCTCACCACCCTCTCGACCTCTCCCCTGCCTTTCCCCCCCCCCGCCTTGTCCAAAATCACGACGCGTCCCTTCCACTGCGTCTCCGCCTTCCAAACGTGTCCCTGTCGAATCTCCAAGGAGAAGCAGCTTAGGGGGCTGCCGAGGACGTGGAAGGCTGTGCCGGTTCCAATGCTGGGGGCGGAGGTCGAGGTGCTTCGGGGGGCCGGTTGTTGGGAAGGGGATCAACAGCGTGACGTGCGTGCGGCCTCGGGCGCGGGGTGGGGGCAGGGGGTGTTTGAGGATGTAGAGCGAGAGCGGGAGCGAGGATGGAGAGGCTATCTCAAAAGGGGGAAGGGGGGCCGATGCGGGTGCTAAGGGGGTTGGTGGCAGTGGTGATTGTGGTGGTGGTGTGGCTGGTTGCGAGGCGTCGATGGGCAAACAGAGAACATGAGGGCGCGAAAATGGATTTGGGGTGATGTTGGCTGCCTGGTATGGAGTTTTTTTTTTTTTTTTCGAAGAGACGCGTATGTCCCAGAGCGTCATGAGGAAGGCAATCCGCGAAGCGTTTGAGATGTGCTGTGCCGCAGCACGAAAAGGTGCCGGTTCCATCGCCAGGCACCGCCCAAGGTAAAGAAGACCGCTGCTGAACGTCGCCCGAGGCGTCCAAGGTCAAAGAAGTATGTCCGGTATCTGTAGTCCCCCAGTCATTTAGAAGCGTCACACAGATAATACTTGTACAATCACCATCAATTCCCTTCCCCCTTTTGCACCTCCTCACCTCCGTCCACCTCACTTCCCCTCCTTACAAACAAACTGATACTCCATCAGCTCCTCCGCACTCGGCCTGCGCTCATGCTCAATCTCAAACGTCCGCCTCAGAAACTCCTTCGCCTCCTCACTCGCCTGCGCGGGCAAATCCGGGCGCGCCGCATGCCCCGCATCCCCCGTCCCTCCCGCACCTGCCCCAGCACCCGCGGTCGCGCCCCTCGCGGACCCGCCAATCTTAAAAATCGCCTGCAGCTGCGTGCAATTCGGGTGCGGGTGCGATCCCGTGAACATCTCCACGACCAGACACCCCAGCGACCAGATATCGGCCTTTTTGGTGTACGCCGTCTGCCGCACGACCTCGGGCGCCATCCAGAACACCGACCCCTGGAGCGAGACGCGGGGCCCGCCGCGCTTGAGCCCTGGCGCCCCTGGTGGCTGGGAGAGGAGAGTCGACGCCTCGACGCGCTTGGAGATGCCGAAGTCGGAGATCTTCACGGTGCCTTTGTTGTCGACGAGGATGTTGGCGCCTTTGATGTCGCGGTGGATAATGTCCTTGCTGTGCAAGTAGTTCAGGCCCTGCAGGATCTGGCGGACGAAGTTGGCGATGAGGGTTTCCCCCAACGAGCCGTAGTTGACGAGCATGGTGGCGACGGAGCCGCCGGCGACGTACTCGAGGAAGATGTTGAGGTGCTCGTCGTCGGAGTTGGAGCCGAGGTACTGGACGATGTTGGGGTGCTTGAGGTCGCGGAGGAGGGCGATTTCGTGCTTGAGCGCTTCGATCATGGTGTTCTTTTTCGTGTCGCTCTTGTGGCCTGAGTTGGAGGGCATTTCGACCTGTTTGACGGCCATGAGCTCGGCGGTCACGGCGTGCAGGGCCAGGAAGACGGTGCCGAAGGAGCCTTGGCCGATCATGGCGCCTTTCATGTATTTGAGGTCGTCCCAGGAGTCTTTTTCTAGGTGCTGCATGAGTTCTTCGTCCGATTCTTCGCCGTCTTGCGCGATGAATTGGGAGAGGCGGGAGTTGAGCCCGTTGCTGCCGTTTTCGGTGCCGGAGGGGCTGCTGCCGGTGTCGTCGAAGTAGGACTGCATGATGGTCGAGCCGTCGGGCTCGGTGACGGCGAGGTTGCGGCTCTCGTTGGCTTCGGAGCCGCTCTCGCCATCGAAGGAGACGTAGCTTTTCCTGTCTGGCTCCAGGGGTGATTCCTCGTCCAGGGGTTCGAGCATGCTGCTCGACACAGACTCGCGGTAATTTGACTCTGGTCTGCTCAGTCGCGCAACACTCAAGGGCCTGAGACCTGGCTGTGGTCGCGGTAGCTGTCCCTGTTGACCGCCTGCTTGCCCTCCCTGGTTCAACCATTGATCCGCGATCGAAGGGATGGGCGGAGCATCCTTCAAGCTGCTGGCCATGCTGAAATTGCTCATAGTGCTCATTCTGCTAACAGCCTTACTGAGCCTGCGACTCCGACGGATCGACATGCGGACTGCTCGGTCCATCTCCTCCTTGTTCACCTCCGGGAAGTACGACTGCAGATCCTGCGTGATCAGCTCAGTAGGCGGACGAGCGCCGTAGAAGTCCTTCAACTTCCTCGCACGCGCCGAAGCTGTTGAAGCCTGGCTCGCGTTGCGAGAGACGGATGACGTTTGCGTGTCAAAGTAGTTCATGCGCTCCAGCTGGCTGGCCGGGGACATGGGATACGTGACGGCCTCCAGCGGCTCACCCGTCAGCTTCTCGATCTTGAGCTGGCTCTTGCTCTTGGGTGCTTGGACTTCGATGTCCTTGGGCTCTGGCAGCTGCTGCTCGGCGATCCGGGCTGCGGCCTGCAGTTGCTCGCCTTCGGGCTCTCCAGCGTGAATCTTGCGTAAGATCAGGCGGCCGCGCTCGCTCCGCACGCCGTCGTGACACAATTTGCAAAGCTCGGCCTCTCCAAGTCGCCGGCAGAATCTTGGTTCGGGGTCAGTGCCGTCAAGAACGTAGAAGCAGTAGGATCGGAAATGGTTCTCGGTTAGACCGCCTTTCCGGAGCGTGGTTCGCACAATGTCTTCAGCCGTGCGGAAGCCGTCGATGTTGACCACTGAAGATCTCCCCGTTTCGAAGATGACACGGATCAGTGGCTTGTCTGTAGGAAGTGCGCCCACAATGCCGGTATTTAAGTTGTCAGCAGACGGTGATGACTTGATGTGCCCAGGGTGAAAGCGAGCAGTCTGCGGTGTATCTTGAGGCGTGGGAATACGCTGGCTGCTCCCCGCGTAGCGAGAAGATTGAGGTGGTGGTGCATTCAGGTAACCTGCACTCTGCTCTTTCCGGGTTGCTTCTTTCGGGCTCGGCACCGCGTGTCTCCTCATACTCGACATATTCGTAGCACGGCTCTCCTGGTCGACAATCGGCGAGTTCGGTCTCGACGCGTTCTTGGCCGCCATGTGCGAAGCATAGTTCATCTCCGGCCCGTTCACCTGGCGCGACCTGCGCTTCTCTGCGCGAGCGGTGCCTCCAGCTCTCGACGGATGCAGCGCCCTCGGCGAAGCAGAAGAAGGAGGTGTCATGGCGCTGTTGCCATCCAGCGTAGCTAATGAAGTCTGACCCTCGCCGTCAGTACCTTGCCAAACCCATGGTCCCGCCGCCCTACTCACCCTGTTCGTAGCCTTCTTACTCGTCCTCCGATAAACATTATTCCTGAACGTCTTCGCCTGCGCGCCAATCCGGACTCTATCCCCAATCTTCTTGATCCCCATATCCTTCAGCATCGCATGATCCATATCCATCAGGTTCTCGCCGTTGATGTTATTCCTTCGGAACAGCTCGACGTACTGCCCGCACTCGATGCTGCGCAGCCACTCGCCGACGCGCGCCTCGTCCCATTCCTGCACGGACTCGCAGGAGGTGTTCTTGTAGGACTCGGAGAACTCGGACTCGGTCGGGCTGGTGAAGACGCCGTGGCTGGCGGGCGCGACGCGGTAGTGCGAGGTGGGCATGGCGTTGAGGTGAGAGGGGGTGGGTGCCGCGTAGGGGGTGCGTGAGGCGATGGTAGCCATGGTTTGTTGAGCGCAGTCTCTCGGACGGCAATGTGTTTGTGAGGACGGCGACAAGGAGGGGCGCCGTGAATAGCGCTTGTTGATGAACGCGATGGCGCGATTGCTCAAAGACGCGAGACGAGGACGAATAAAGACCGTACACTCTTTTAGGCCATGGGGCTCATACTCGAGGGCCGCGCTCGCGCAGTCACTACCGCCGCCTCTCGTCGCCGAAACGTCACCCGTGCCGCCGTGCAGGCGGGGAGGTATTCACGGCGGCTACTCTCTGCCCTTGCGACTTGGCCCGGCTGCTCGTGGCACAAGGTCAGGTGGGCGATGCTCGGGGCGGTGGTGGGGAAGGAGGCACGTCGGGGGGCTCGGTCCGGGAGCGGAGAGGGGGGGTTTATGGGAGGGAGCGGTGTCGTAGGGGCTCGCCGGGCACGTCTGGCGGTGTCGAGCGTACGACGAATACAGTTGCAGAAAGCTTGCTGAGCGCAGAAGGGTGAAACGGGCTAACGGTGGAGCAGCGGGACAGCGAAGCTGGCCGCGGGGAGGAGATCGCCTCTAGCGTCATCTGCGCACAACGTTGGCAGCATATTTACGTATACTACGAGAGGATGTTAAAAAATGCACCAGTCACTAACACAATAGATGTGAGATTTTCAAAAAGGTCCTTCTCAAATCCCAGAAACGTCGACAAAAGCTTCCAAGCCGGTGGGTTCGACGTGCCGTCGAATTGACTTCGACCCTGCCGTGTGTTTTATCCGTGTCTTCACAGCCGCATCCATGTCAAGGGGACCGTTTCATTTCTCGCCGCACAGTAAGCGACCCAACCCGGACGGCCTCATCTTTGGAGAGCGGGCTAGACCCCGTCGTCCGAGCGGAATCCCCACGATCGTTGCTAGCACGTGTCACGGGGTGCTACCGTGCCAACACGGCCTGGGGGATGCTGGCACTGGCTAGGACCTGTTCACTTGGCCATCTTGTTGGAAGACGAGACGGAATCGGGGAAGGTACCTGTAGTATACAAACACCATGGACCATGTCTGCGTCGCATCATGCTCACGGACAGCATCCCTGGGTCCCTGATCCTGCAGACCGTGTCGACCAACAAAGCCACCGTCTCAGCTAAAAACGGATCGAAACGCCGACAAGGCGGAGGAGTCGATGCTGCTGTGGCGACGGCAACAACAACACAACAGCGCCGAAATAAGAATGTCCTCCGCTCGCTCGTCCCAAGACAAACATATGCGTCTGGCGTCAAGATCTATCGCCCCATGGTTCTCCATACCCGAACTGGTGATGAGACGTGTACACCACGAGCATTTCACCGGCGGCCTCTGGCCTGAAGTAGCACGATTGACAGGCAGCATTTGCAGCTCCTCTTGCCAACACATAAAGTCCGCCCCATTTTAGCTTGTCCACTGGAACAGTGCCGGCTTGTCACTCTCGTACACAGGTGCATCGCCATAGGGTAAAAGAGCCCGGCGCTTTCATTCAGATGGTGACGTCGTGGCTGCCCGTGGTTGATCGGATGATGTCCGTCCCGACGGCGGCGTGAAGGGCGAGGTACGTCTCGAATGTCGAAGGATCATGGAAGGACGCCCCGACACTGCACGTCCAAGGCATATCTCGCACAATGTGGACCGACCCTCAGTTGGAAGCGGGAGGGAGTTCGCCTGAGGGTGCAGGGAAGGCAACCGCGACGCTCTCGGCAGGCCCGGGGGCCGAACCCTCCCTGCCAACCCTGTCGTCTGGTTGGTGGCGGATGCCCGTCCCGTGCCGCCCGCCCAATCAGGACTCGATCGCAAAGGTGACGTCGGCTGCGCGCCACGCGCACAGCGTGCGAGGGAGCTGGCAGCTCTCTCACCGGCCGGCAGCGACGTTTGTCTCCCTTCTTGCCTTGCTGCGCCCGCTCCCTTGCCAACACCGCTTCGTTACACCCTCCCCTCCGCCCGACCTGACGCGCC
>JAWXCT010000131.1:54720-78225 GCA_034509035.1 Saxispiralis lemnorum
CCCCCGGCCCCCTCCCAGCCGGCGGCAACCCCTTCAACCGCATCGCCTTATGCGCAAGCGAAAGCGACGCGGAGCGGTCCAGACCCCCCGGCCCCGTTGCATGCGCTGACGTGGACGAGGAAGCAGGAAAACGTGGTGTAGATGCAGCATTACCAGTGGCGCTGCTAGTGCTGGTGGTGTTGTTGTAGGTGTGGGAGCGTGCCGTCAGGCCCGGGCCGGGAAAGGAGGGGATCGGGTTGGGGATCGGGGTGGGGATGGAGCGGCCCCATTGCGCCCGGGTGACGGGTGATTGTCATTGAAGAGGTTCGGAGGAGGAGGAGAGGCGGTTGAGGTGGAGGTAGACGTCTGTGCCGTAGCTGTCGCGGGGAGCAGGATTAGCTGCGAATGTAAAAGGGGGAGGAGAGGAGGGCTTACCCTTCCATGCTAATCAGCTTCAGGTCGCCACCAAAATATCGCGCGTACAGGCGACTGATGGGCAACCCGTAGCCAAATCCGGCCATGGGCGCCTTGAAGTCACTCTTGTTGAAATCAGGATCCAGGTTTGGCGTTTGGTCCACCGTCGTGTACATGTACGTCCAGACGAGGGGAATGCTCGACCGAGGGATCCCGCCACCCTCGTCGCTCACTTTGATCGTAATATCTTCCCTCCCTTCGCTCACAATGACCTGTGTTACGGGGAAGTCCTCCTTCTCCGAGCCATGCCGCTCGACCACGGCACGCAAACTGTTCTTGAGAGTTTCGAAAAGCATGTGCGACAGATGGCCAGGCACGTACATGAAGTTCAAGTTGGGATCGCAGACAAGCCGGACCTTGGGCGCGTCGAATAGACCATAATGATCCTCACAAACAAATCTTGCGTTCTCAATGGCCTCCTGAGCCAGCTCTCGAACATTCGTCCGCGTGCAGATGATGCCGACGTAGTTGTCATCGGCATGCGCGCGCTGGTCGGTCAATGCCACGTGTTGACCGATGAGCATACGGATGCCAATGCGGGACATGTAAAAGCGGTCGAGGAAGGCCTGAATGTTGTGATCGATCTGCATGCGTTGACGCTTGCGCTTGTACTCGAGGATGCCCTGCGCAATGGTCGTAACGACGCTGTCGTGGCGGCGCTTGATTTTGTCCAGGGTCTTGGCGAAGCGATTGTTGTAGTCGTTGAGCTCCGGGGGCCAGTCGCCGTTAGAGTCGTCGGCGGCGCTATAGTACCGCCGTGCTTTTGCGGCGGCTGTCTTCTCTGCGTCGTTCTCTGTTTTGCCGCCGGACTTGTACTGGCCCGGCTTCACGCTGGGGTTGTGTGTCGTCTCGCTAAGCACCCTCGACTTGCGGCCATTATCCTTCGCTGGCTTCATGAGACGCTCTCTTACTTCGCTTGATAGGCTGGGTTTCTGCAATTCGGTGATTTCCTGCCCTGGGACGTGAGTCACGCGACCTCCCTCTGCCAGGCATCAAGCAGCACTGTCACCCACCTCGAACGACTGCGCGTACCAGTCCTGTACCCTCTTAATGCTTTCCATCTCATTCAAGCCATCGGGCAGATTCCTCAACTCCTCCACACGGTGCGCCAGGCGAATGGGCAGTTCCTCGGATAGGAATTGAGACGCGCGAAACAATGTGCCGGTGGAGGGATTCGAGCCGAACTGGACCATTTGGCGCAGACTCACGCCGGTCGCTGGAAAGCTGTGTTCGCCTATAAGACATTGCCGTTGCGTCAAATGGGGAGGGCTCTTACTCACGCGCTGTAATGCTTGATCGTCTGCGCCAACTCGGGCCCCAGCTTCCAGGACATCTTGACGCCGACTCACACGCACAAGGCCAGCGCGGACCTTGCTTCAGTAGTGGTGTGGACGACAAGGCCGGCGAAAGAGCGGACGATTTGCGACGATATGACAACGTCAAAAACTTGAGGAGAAGCAAAAGAGAGGAGAAGTTGGAGCGGCGATCTTCCCCCGCCAAGCAGCTCCAGTCACAATGGGCGCGGGCAGATGAGGGCAAAGTTCCCCACGACCGAGAGAGCTGCACTGGCTTCCCTCCGACTCCGACTTGGACCGAGGCTTCACCTGCCTCGCGCTAGGGTTGGGGCGAGTGTGGGGATGGCGGAGGGGACGAGGGCGCCAGGATGGGCATTGTTCGGGAGATATAGGGTCGACAAGGGTCATATGAAGGGTGTGTCGGGGTGTGTAGAGGATGTCTGTCGCTGGGTTACTGTTGTGTTCTCGACTTGTCGCGGTCACACGCGTTCCCTCGTCGGCAGTCGGAGGCATCGCCGGCAAGCAACGGCACCTCTTCAGAGAAAGAACTCGGCACTTGCTTCTCCTTTGCCCCGCCGCTGATTGACGTACTTGGGCACGGGAATGTAAAGAAACGAAGAATCACACAATTGACGCTTTCTCAATGTTGATTTCATACCACTCCATAGGGCACGTTCAACAGCGAGCCGCGGGCGGCCTTCTCTGCTATTCTACAACGACGTTACGTTGTTCGTCTGACTTTTGCAAGAATGTTTCCCCTTCCAACAGTGAGATGCGTTCCACCCCAGCACCACTCCAAGAATTTCAACCCTGATATGGCAGATTTAATCACCCACCCATCACCATGCCCTTCAGACCAGCCATGTCGCCCTCCTTGGCTGCGATTTCGAAGTACGAGTAAATGATACTGCAGTGTGGTTAGCAATCGCTCTAATATCCCTTTCTATCAATGAATACTCACGTCACAGCCATGAGGATACCAGTCCCGCTACCCAGAGCGCCCATCAGGTCCGAGGTAATGGAGAGAGCGCCGATGCAAGCACCGCCAAAGGCAGCCGCGGTCGGGATCACACGCTTGAGCTCGCGGTACATGCTCTCGTCACGGTGACCGGCCATGACCAGCCCCTGCTCCTTGAGCTGCTTGGCGACATCCCTGGGCGAAGAGCCGGAAACCTCGATCCAGGTCTTGGAGAAGGCGGCACAGGCGATCAGCATGTACGCTGCAAAGATGGCCGTGTGGAGAGGGTCGAGGACGGCGTCCTTCAGGTTGAGAGGAGGGCTCATGTAGTAGACCAGGCCAGAGGCGGGGAGGATCTGAGAGGAGCCCTCACGCGTCTCCCACACACCAAGCATCTTCACTAGCAGGTTTTCGGGCAGCTTGTTGTAGAGCGCCTGCGAGAGCAGGAAAACGTTCGAGGATAGAGCGGACTGCAACATGATGGGCATGTTGGAGGTGTAGAAGAGGCGGACGGGGTAGGAGCCGCGCATACCGCGCTGGCGAGAGGACTTGACCGGGATCTCAACACGGAAGCCTGAAAGATCGTTAGCGATGCGCAAGTTGCGAACGACTCGTGCTCAACCTACCCTGTAGGTAAATCACGACAGTGAAGACGACGATGGTGGCCAGCAGGTTCATGATGTTGGGCAGGTTCTGGCGGTAGAAAGCCTCGCGAAGAGCCAGCTGCTTGTTGGGCCAGGTGATGAGCAAGTGGACCAAGGCGATAATCGCACCCTCGAACTCGGGCCCACGGCCCGTGTTGACAGTGGTGGGAGAGAACGCCCTCCACACAATGGACTCGCAGATGTTGGTTGCAATGAAGAGCGAGATTCCGCTGCCGAGACCATAGCCCTTTTGAAGCAGCTCATCCAGGAGGATGACAACAAGCGCGGCGGCCAGGAGCTGAACAACCAGGAGAACACAGACACCAGCACCGAGGTGGCTGGGAGGACCGTAGAGCCCGGTCAAGACGTAGGTGCAAGACTGGCCAAAAGCGAGGATGATGGCCAGGAGCTTCTGCGCCGTCTGGTAGATCTCGCGGTCTGACTTGAGGTCCAGATTGACGTCGATTAGGTGAGTGCCGGCCAGCAGCTGGAACACCATCCCGGAGGAAATGATGGGCGTGATACCGAGTTCCATCAACGTTCCACGATTACTCGCCATCATCATACGAAGCCAGTACAATGGGTCAGAGGTGTCTGCGCTCTTGTCAGGATCCCTGTCCGGGTACCATCGTCCTTGCTTGTCCAATCGCATGCTGACCTGAAGATACAATGCCGTACAGCGGCATTTGGCTCATGACCAAGAAGATGATCAAGGTCACGCTTGTCCATATTATGCGTTGTTGGAAGGGGACTTTGGTCTCGGGGACCTGAACTTCGGGGATGAGAGGAGTGAAAGGCTTCACGAGGTCGAGGAAACGAACTAGAAGAAGTATGTGTCAGTACGTGCGTAGCCTTGGTACTTCGCAGTCTTGTAGTAAGTCCGTCCGATAGTTGTCGAGGAGTTCGAGAGCTCATTGGGGGTTACTCGGGACGAAATACTCACGTCCGCTCATTGTCGCTGGGTTGAACGCCTCGGGCGCTCGCGTCGATCAAGGAGGGGCAAAAGGTCGTGGTAAAGGAGTGAGGAAGGGAAAGAGGAGCTACAGAAGTGAGACGAAGAGCGAGCCCATTGACTTCCGGCGCGTTGCGTGGTGTTAAGTTCTCAGAGGAGTCGGGACAGCACCAGATGGAAAGCTGGCCCCTAAGCAAATTATGTAAGCAGCCTTGGCGGCGATTGAGCCTGAGCTCCACTGGATTTACTCTTTGACCTCTTCTGTCCACAATGCAATTCAAATTGCGACGAATGGGCTAGCGAGGCGAGGACAAATGAGGAAAGACCATCGCACTAGAGTCTGAAAGCTCGTGACATGGTTCAATGAGTACTTTATGCCATCGTTCGTCATTTTAGTACACGTATCAATCGACGTTGCGAAATCTCTATCCTAAAAGGCGTTCTGTATCACTGCACACATTTTCATCGTCTTTCCCTTTGCGCCAGCGCTTTCCGCCTACGGTATCAGCGTCACGCCCAACGACAAGGAGCTCAATGCTGTCGCTTTTCCCTCTTCGCCCTCTCCCTCTCGACTACCCCATCAAACCGCATCCTCGCAAAGACGCCTTCTACAAAAAACGACGCCAACCACTGCCAAAAGACCTTTGTTCGCATATTGACCGAATGCTTTGCCAACCGCGTCTGCGAAAACAGCGCCGCCTCCATCCCGTGAATGACTATCATCCCCCAGAAAACCCACGGCTGCACTTCCCAACTGAACCGCGCGAATCCCGCCCCAAGCACCTGATCCACCGCCCCCCTAGAAGCGAACCACCACCGCTGGCTGTAACACACGAACGTTGCGGCGCATACCACGAACTCCAGTGCGAAAAGGCCCGTCGGCGGCACGTATTCCGCCACCGTGATCGAGGACTTGCCTAGCGCCGCAAGACACTCCGAGTCCATCTGCACGACACGCTCCCGCGTCTCGCGGAGGGAGGTCAGGGGTGGGTCGAAGGCGATGCGGTGCGGCGCACCAGCGCAGTTGAAGGTCATGGCGTCGAGGCTGATGTCGGTCATTTTGGCATTGTAGGCGGTATAGGCGGTGAATTTGCGGTAGTGTTGAAGGTAGCGGATTATCTGGAATCGGTTTGTCAGCAGGTCGTCTTTGTGAAGGGTTTAAGGGGTGTGGCGAACAGAATCGTGGTGGTCGGCGTTCATGTGGGACGTTATGCGATGTTTCGCTTGGGCGTCTTCGGATTCTTGGTCCGCCATTGTGAGGTGGACGTTGGTAGTCGATCTCTCTGCCAATCGAGATAATATCGGTCAACGGCCTCTCTCAGGGAAGAGAGTTTATATCCATGGATGTGGACGCATCATCCCCATTCTGACTCGGCGCCGACGGCGCGCAGATTCCCTTTTCGGGAAAAACTCGGAAACTCGGATGGGACAGTAGAACGACTCTCGTCCAGACAACTCTCCCCCTCCTAATCAACCACCACTTATTGCTCTTGCGCGAGACGACATCAGTGTAGTCGCCTGTACAGCTCCTTGAATATCCAGAAAGTCTCTGGCCGAGCGAACGTTCAAGTGCAGCGCTCTTGCGCTCCGACCCATCCTGCTGCCTTGTCAGTAAACACGGATCATGATATTGATTCGCCAACAAAGCCACTCCCTAGCGTGATAGACCTACTCCCCGAGGCTGATGGCGTTCAGCAAGACAGTCTGCCCAATGACAGAGCAAGCTTCGGAGGCGACAGCTTTCTTGACCAACATCAACAACTACCTGCCTTTGGGCTGCCTTGTCCATGAAGATGGCGCAATCCGATAGAAGAAGGCGAAATCGGTGTATGGTGCGACATTACCCAGTTGCCGAGCCTGATACCCACGGATATCGGTATTCATGCGGATTGCAACCGTCTTCGAGATCTCGCCGCAGCAGGCTGGGTAAGGATATGGTCCACGAGGAGCACTTTCAGGTCCAGTATCCGCATTTACCGGCTGTACATCTTGCCATTCGATGTAGGCCGTCGGTACGTGGAGAGAGGAAACAAGGAGCTTCGCTCCGCCCTCAGGACCGTCGTCTCTTCCATCAGTGTGAACCCAGACACATGGCAGGGCCGCTGCGCGTCTCCACAGCCACAGAAATTTGACAAATTTGACATGTTCGCCACGCCCGAAGAATACTCACTGTTTTGGATGTTCAACAAGCTGGAGTCGCCTGCGCCGAAAATCAGCAAGGTTGAGAGAGGATACACAAGGGAGGCATTAGAAGATCTTCTCGACTCATCGTTGCCAGGACTCGCCACAGAGCTCTACCCGTACCAACGGCGCTCGGCTGGTCTGATGCTTCAACGGGAGAACGTCACTAGTCTTGACCCAGATCCTAGGATTGAGTCACGAGTCGCACCAGATGGCACAGTCTTTTTCTACGGAGCCCGTGACCTGGTCTTTCTACGTTACCCTCGTTACTACGAGGCTCCAAAAGGCGGTGTTCTGGCAGAAAGCATGGGTCTCGGGAAGACTTTGATATGTCTTGCGCTGGTGCTCTCGACAAAGAGCCACCTGCCAAAGGTTCCAGACTGCTACGCTGCAACCCCAACGCGTTCGCAGGTGGGGAGTCTTGTACAGATGGCCGTCTCAAAGGTCCACCGGTCCTCGACTCCCTGGCAGATCGAATTCGATCGGCTGCGCCACGCAACTGGTGAGGACTTTGCACAATGTCGAGAGAGACTACAAAAACATGTTCCATTCTATCGTATGCCCGTCGCCCCCGCTCGTACCCTGAGGTCTCCAATAACTCCACCTCCACGTCACATGATACTGGCTGCCACAACGCTCATCATAGTACCGCAAAACCTTTGCAAGCAGTGGCATTCAGAGATCATGAAGCACTTAACTCCTGACAGTTTGGAAATCCTCGTGATGGAGGATCCTTCGGCCGCCCTCCCTCCTCCGGAAGAACTCCGACAATACGATGTAGTCCTATTCACGAAGCGGCGATTCGAGATGGAAATCAAAGATGGGGCCGACGGTGAGGGTCGTAGGGTCGGTGTAACCTCGCGCAAATGTCAATGCGCGTATATCGGAGCTTCGAGGACTCGGGATTGTTCCTGCATCCGCGTCGAAATGATCTACGACTCGCCTCTTGTCCACCTTCACGTCAAACGCTTGATCATCGATGAAGGGCACTTCGCCGCCAACTGCAGAAGCACCGCAGTCATTGTTGCCACGAGGCTGGTCACGGCAGACCACAGGTGGGTTGTGAGTGGCACACCCTCCAAAGACCTTCTTGGAGTCGAAGTGGACACCACCACGACAGAGAATCTTTGGAACACTTCCGACACGCAAAGCAGTCGCGATGCTATACTAAAGCAGAGAGAGCGTCACTGTAAGTCTGATGGCATGTTACAGGAGGTCAAGGGATTCGGGGAACTAGCCACTCATTTCCTGAAAATTAAACCGTGGGCTGCGCCCGGCCCCGGTGAATACGACATCAAAGCGGGCTGGATGGATTACATTTTCCGCCATGAGCACCTTTCCAAGAAGACCTATTCTGGTTATTCGTTTGGCTTTCGTCGAACTCTAGAATCTATGATGGTCAAGACCCGACCAGAAGATGTCGAACGAGACATCAATTTGCCGCCTTTGAGTCACAGAGTCATCAAACTTGGGCCTTCCTTCTATGACAAGCTGACCGCCAACCTTTTCACGCTCGTGTTGACAGCCAACGCGGTGACGTCCGAACGGACAGACGTCGACTATTTGTTTCACAAGAAAAGCCAACAGGCCAGATATCACTTGGTCGCCAACCTTCGACAGAGTGCATTCTTCTGGACTGGTTTCAGTGAGAAGGACGTTGAAGCGAGCCGCAAGAGCAGTTTGGCCTATCTCGAGAAAGAAGGCGCTCAATGCAGCGATGCTGATCGCCAGCTGCTCTCAAACTCGCTTGCTTGTGTCCCAACGATTCTCGAATCCGGCGGTTGGAAGTCAATGAGCAGGTCACATGAGCTCGGACTTTTTGTCGACCAATGGCCGGAGGAGAGCGCAGACCTCTGGTCTTTCGACAGTTCTCAGAAACCACTAATGACTGGCATCTCGCAGCTACTACAAGCTCAGAGGTATGTGAACGAGCGGGCCGAGCAAGAGAATCCTTGGGGGGGTCTGTCTGGGGAAGGCATCAGAGCTACTGCGCCGGCCAAACGAGGTCAACAAGATTGTGGCGAGGGGCTCCAAAACCGCAAGGACCCTGTGTTGACGAAATCTGGGATTCCAATTTCGAGCATCGACGGCGAGCCAACGAAGGTGACAAAGCCACAAAAGCCTTCACCGTCGTGGAGATCGAGGCCGAAATCCAGACGGAAGGCAGGGGACAAGAGCAGCGCTGATGCAGATGATTCCTTGACCAAAAAGCGTAGAGCGGACGACGGAGAACCTGCCAAACTCGCAGCAAACTCTCCCCTTCGCAGAGCCCAAATCGTGGGTACGACCTCAGCCAAATTAAGCTATCTGATCTCTCAAATCCTACGCTACCATCGCGACGAAAAGATCATCTGCTTCTACGACGGCGATAACGCCGCCTTCTACATCGCCCAGGCTCTAGACCTCTTCCACGTCCCACACGAAGTGTACGCAAAGTCCTTAACTCCCACCCTCAAAGCCGAATACGTCGTCCGCTTCAACCAGGACCCTTACTACCGCGTCCTTCTGATGGACATCCACAACGCCGCTTTCGGCCTCGACATCTCCGCTGCATCCAGAATTTACTTCGTCAACCCGGTCTGCCGTCCAAATATTGAGGCGCAGGCTATCAAGCGCGCCCACCGCATCGGCCAGACACGGAAAGTGCACGTCGAGACGCTGGTGCTTAGAGAGACGATCGAGGAGAGGATGTTGGAGCGGTCGCAGAAGATGACGAGGGTGGACCATCAGGCGGCGAAGCACCTGGAGGACGACGATGATATCAGATCCATCATCGAGGGGGCACGGATCATGCCTATCAAGGATGAGGAGAAGGTGGGCAGAGGTCGGATGGCGGCTCTGGAAGTGCCGCAGCAGTTTTGGGGACGCAAAGGTTGGCGAGACTTTCAACGTGCGAATGCGGAGCCGGACGCGAAGAAGAGGAAGCGGGATGATGAATGGCAAGTTGTGGGACCAGCGAGAAGCAACAAAGCACGCGGTACAGGAGCCAGCAAGCAGGGTGCTCCCACCGCTGGGATGAGCGCAGAAGGCGCTTCGCAGTCTGTGATGCCGGTGCTGACTGCGCCCGCTGGCGTAGCGCGATCTGGATGACCAGTGAGCCGGTTCGGCATCAAAAGCGAAGTTCGAAGGGTCGAAACGGTATTGGGCGTTCCCTAACATATCGCTTATCGCCACAAATGGCTGTGGCACAATACATAGGGGCTGGAACTAGCACAATGATGTGGTGACATCAAAGAGGACCGTAGGCGTTCTTTGAGCCCTCAGGCGCTGTCGTATCGGTTCAATCTTTCGATGTGCCAGTACTGCATCTTCATGACACGTCCACAGCAGAGAAGCGTGAACAGCTTGCTTGCCCATGTTTCCTACCCTAGGCAAGCGAAATGACAAGGCTATCAAAGTCATGCACTTAGGCTCGTCAGTCTCGTAGGGCGTCATACCCTTACCCAAGAAGAGTGCCTCTCAACCCACTCAATTTAACCCCTGCGACCTGCGCATCCCCGCCCGTATTAGCCTGATGTGCACAAATCCTCTTCGTGCTGGTTATTGGCCTCCCAATCCCTGTCACCTCCTTCCGATCCTCGACTGCATCAGCCTTATCCACCCATTCGCTCTGTATGCATTCCACCACACCACATCCCTCTACGTCCTGTCCGTGCTGCCCCAAGAATAATTGCCAGTACAACCCTCCTGTTGCGGCTCCTGCCAGATGGGCAGCAGCTCCGCTTCCTCCCAGTGTCTTTCGGTTTTCAGGAAACGTTACCGAGAGCAGGGAAAGAGCTCCGTCACACAAGAACTGCAGCCAACTCATCCACTTGGGAAACCGCACGTGCCACGAGTCATCGCCCGTGTCGATAGGCTCAGTGCGCATCCCCAGTGCAGCGACAGCTCCAAAGGCACTGACAACGCCGCTGGCGCCCATGCCGAACCACCTACGATGCACCGCCCTGTCCGACATCGAGAGCCATGGGGCTAGAAGCCACTCCTGCTTCAGTAGCATGGCCCCCGCGCTTGAAAGACCGGATGGCAGGGCGATGGCGCCGATGTGAAGAGCGCTCATCCCAGGCAACTCTACGCAAGCGCTGCCGACGGCAATCAGCACCGACATGTTACTCGTGAAATAAACGGGGCCAGCATGCAAAAAATTGCTGCTAATCCAGGTCTACCATCGACCTTCCGGCCAAGAAGCACGACTAAAACTGAACATGGCTTGAAATGCTGCGGTGGCGTCCTTCGACGATCTTTCCAGGTGCTCACGCCTCCATCAGCCTTCCATGTGCGGGCCGAGCTTGACCAGCCAGCGCGCCGTGAAGGTGGCGGGCTATGTGCTGCGGGCGTGGCGTGCGGCGGCGACGCTCACGTAGGGAAAGTAAAGGGGCGCGATGCTGTTGAGAGCAAGGAGGCATTGCAGTGCACGCTTTGCTGGGACTTCGGGACTGCTCGAGTTGGCGGGAATGAGGGCAGGGCCGAGGCGGGCGAGGTCGCCATGTTGGATAGGGCTAATGGCATCCATTTCGAAATTGGCCGGCTCATTCTTCACGGCGCTGAGGCTTTCATTCTTGGCAAGTATTTGGTATGGGTCGAAAGCCGAATGATCTTGTGGTGTTGAATGGGAGAACGCACCACAACGTGGGATGCCAATGGATGTGATGATGGATTACCTAACACGCGGCGGAAGCAAGGGGGTTCGATGCATATTCGCACGACATGTCCCAGCTTGACAATTCTGTTCCTCCACAAGAATTTACGAAATAAGACATTCAGAAGATTGAGTCCATTTCATGCTCCTTTCGCCTGTCGCCGCTGCAATAGCGCTACGCGAGTCGTTGTGGAAAACGGGCCTGGAGAGGCTCTGTCGGGATTGGATGACGGAACGGACCATCGAAGGGAGTCACGTCAACTCTAATTCAAGAACCTCACCCTCTTCCCTGCACGACATCCACATCGTTACGCACGAGAAAGTCCGACCGGCGACGGCGCGCCAAACATACACCTTCGCGTAGAAGGTATGCAGTCCATCGCACGTCGGGCAACACCTCCGAGTGATCTACAGGCCTTCCAAGCAGGCGCCGTACCAGACGAGCCGAGGCAAAAGCTTCACCGAAGAAATTTTGCTAGCAGAAAGAGATGAGGAGGGCTCCGAAGAGCTCAGACAACAGCAAGGCGCACTTCAGAAACGACGGAAAACCCTCACACAGGTGATATGGGTACTTTGAAAGTGGTATACGAATACGCGCTTGAACTCCACTCCTCAAAGTCTAGAACCCTTCTGCACGCGAGCCGCATCCATGCTATCAGAGCCCTCAAGCTCCAGCGGCGAGCTCTGCGACTGAAATCCCAAGGCACCTCGTGCATGCGCAACATCGCTGCCTTCGACCTCATGCACACCGAGTAACTCGCTGCCGCCGGCGCCGAGAGGCGGAGGCGAGGGCAACTCCTGGGAGAAGTGTGTCTTTCCTCCTCCGCCATGAAGCTCCACCGGCGGCGGCGGCGAAGGCATCTCGAATAAGTCATCACCGCTCTTCTCAACAGCCGCGCTCTTTGCCGCGACGTCTGGGGTCTCGTCGTGTTGCCCGAGCTCTACTCGCTTCTCAGAGTGTGCGCCGGGCTGAGCGCGTTTGCGTCGTCGAACGAACCACCATGCCGCTAGACCGAGTAGGGCAAAGGCTGCCATGACGCCGATGACTACGCCAGCGATGGCTCCGCCGGAGAGCCCACCGCCTTCGCTCTCGCTCTCCTCGCTGTCAGAAGAGGAGGAGCCAGACGAGGCGTTGCCCTCCGAGCCACTGTTCACGTCGCCGATCGCTCTGATCGCTTGATCATCAAGACTGTCGAAGCGCGCCTGCGCGACCTGAAACGTACTTCGGTCATAGTCGGCGATCAGATAAGCCTCTTGCAAGAACACGCGGCCAATCGTGTGCTGCGTGTCGTTGGCTGCTCGTCTAATAGGAAAATAGCGAGTCGCATTTTCATAGAATGGAGATTTCGCTTGCAGGTCAAAAGCCGCATATGGTAGGTCGATGTTCTGCACTTGAAGGTCCGAAGACGAAGCACCGCTCGCAAGTGCGAACGTCAGTGTGGGATTGAGGTCTAAGAGCTCGTCGTGGATAGTGTCGTTGACGAGAAACAGATCGGTTTCGTTGTCGTGAATCAAACCGAAAGCATCGACGCAGGCTTCGATCGCGTCGTCTGGTAGCCAGATCAGCGGGACAGTCGAGTCGATGGCATAGTAAGTACCCGTGGGCATTACGTTGACGGCTCCTTGTAGACTATTGATAACCTGGATACTGCGAAGGTACACCGTCAACGGCTGCGAGTCATTTGGATCCATGTCAAATTCCATGTCAGACGGCTCGAATCGATTCTCATCGAAACCTCCCAACGTCAGCGATGCGTCCGCCCTATTGCGGTAGGCTGCTCCCGCAGTGTACGCCCAGGACAGACTTGGAATCTTGTCCTGCTCCACGAGAGAGCTCATGAAACTGGCGACAGGGTCTCCATATTCGCTGAAGTTGCTTGGTCGAGGTCCAAGGCCGAAAGCCCCGAGATAGAACGACTTGTCGGCGATCCCTGCGACCACCTGCTCTTGCAATGCGACACTGTCTGTTCCGTTCCCCCAAGTCACACTTTCCAGCCCAAACAACCCGTTTCCTCCATACCCTAAAGCCGCCTGCGCTGGATCGTTGAGAGTATAGATGCCGATGTTGTCCCAGGTCGTGCTAGCGTTGAGCTGAAGACCGGTACTGTTCGATCCTTGAAAAGGAAGGACGCCTCTCAAGTATGCGCAGTCGTCTGGATCGCTAGGAATGCACCCTTCGGGCATGGGTATCCATGTCGCTTGCCCCGCAGTCGAGGGCAACACTCGAAAGTCTTGAGGCGGGTCGCCAATCTGAACGATGAAGCTGTTCCAGAGGCCGTCATTGCCGTCCCAAAAAGACGAAGAAGCAATGGAAATGGGAGAGGCCATTGCTGCTCACCATCATCGGTGTTCAGAAAGACGCGGAATATGCGGTTGTCAGTTCACAATTGCGGGGAGCTGACGGAGAATTATTTTGAACAGCGTCACTGGCGTGCTAAACCCGACACCCCGAGCTGGCTGGGATGCTACTGCAACGGTGTTGTCCAGATGTGCTCCGAGTGGGCAATCATCCTACAGATCCCACATGGTGTGCATGGGGATGCAGGGGTCCGGCGGCAAGCCGAGACGTAGCGAGTGCGCCTAGACTACGGCTGAATCCTGCTGGCTTGGCTTTGCGAACGGTACGACCAAGCGATATCTGTCGGGGCCAGTCGTTCCTCTTTTTGCTCACGATGCATGCAGTTCCTGGATTCCTTCAGCTTGTGCCGAGGGTCAGCCTCGTCTGGCCCTATTCACTGGCATACCGTGTGCATGGCGTGCGTGGACGGGACCGTTGTGGGCGCAGCTACAGCTGCCGTCCCTCCGCTGTTTTCCGGGTATACAATGCTGCTGCAATCCTCCGGCTCGACTTGAATCCGCTTCTCTCGAATCAACACTCGCACGGCTGCAAAGAATATCATGGCAATGTTCAAGGCACTTTGGCTGTGGAGCCTGTGCTCGACAGTGTTCGCGATCAACCTCCCACGACAAACAGCCGGGCCTCTGACCAATTCATCGTCTTCTCCCACTACCTTGCAGTCTGTCGCTACGCCTTCCGTGACCACTGGACCATCTTCCTCTCCTGCTTCCGCTAACAGTGAATACTGTTTTTCCGGGACCTGTTTTGTAGGATGCAGCTATGTCTGCCAAACGGTCTCAGTCTTCAGCTGGTGGAACTCATCCTACGACGTCACCGTTGCGACGGCTCATGTCACCATGCTCGAGCGAAACGGCCAGCTGGTCGAAGCAAATCGATCCATGGAAAACAATGTCAACGGAAGACAGGAACTGTCCAGTCTTTTCAATTCATCAGGAGTGAGCAGCGTACCCTCGCTGCCCAGCGATGTTGCGGGTGGCCTCGTCCAGAATCAATACGGCCTGGTCACGCAGATTGTGTCCGGCAACACCAAGACTTACGACGACGGGGAAGCCATCGCATCCCCAACACGCTACTCTAGAGGATGCGACTGGATGTTATTGAAGCTGACCGCAGAATGGGGCGACAGCATTTACGAGCGGGCCACTGGCGCAGCAGGACTCCAGCAGTGCGGCGCTACACCTCTGACAATGGACGGCCCGAATCCTACGCCAGCTCCTGAATGGGCGCCGGGCTTGGTTGGCGAAATGAACGATGGATACCAAGAAGAAGTGGCAAGCGGCTGCGGCACCCTCGAGCTCAGCTCGCTTTTCTGGCCCACTGAGACCGTACCTGCTGGCGTGTCATGGCCGATGTCACTATGCCAAACGGCTAGCTTTGAGGGGGCGCCGTTCCTGCACATTCCAGTCAATGCTTTGACCATCACCAACGCTGTTACCGTGAGTGGTCCAGACCCAACACCGACGTCGGCTCCAGATGACGGTGATGATGAGGAGGAGGACGAAAGTGAAGGTGACGAGGAGCCCAACGAAGCACCCGAAGATGAAGATGAGCCAAGTCCTGCTCCGACCATGACCGGCGGCGGGGATGCCCCAGACGATGAAAATGACGACGAGCTCACAGAGCCTTCCGTGCCCAACGATGACAATACGGGCGGTGGCTCAGACTCGCCTTCTACTCCTTCACCCCCTGAAAGTCCAGAAGACGAAAGCGACCCCGAGCCTACTGGCGTTCCCATGCCCGACGATGACAGTAACAGTGGGGACTCAGACACATCCTCTCCACCACAGCCCCCAGACAGCCCGCAGGATGAAAACGACTCTGAACCTACGAACGTTCCCGTCGACCCAGCCGACAACACCGGCGGCTCCGAGCCCGCACCATCCACGACTGAGGGTGGAGATGCTCCTGACAGCCACAACGAGAGCGAGCCCGCAGACACCCCGGGCAGCAACGACCAGGGCGACCCGCCAGCCGTTCCTGATGACAATGACGAAGCACAACCACCGAGCGACGAGCAGAACCCTTCTCCTTCAGACGATTCCGACTCAGGCGCTTTCCCGATTGCGGTGCCACCGCCAGATTCGAACGACGAGCCCGGCTCTTCTCCTCAAGACACAGAGAGCTCTAATGACGATTCAGAGTCAGGAGCAGTTCCGATTGCAGTACCGACGCCTGGTTCTGACGACGATTCTGACTCTCCTCCACAAGACTCCGAGAGCGCGAGCTCTGGCGAGACCTCGGATAAAAGCGCCGACCAGAAGCCCACTCAGGTCAATGTGGACTCCGCTTCGTCAGCAACCGAGCAATCGGGAGGTCTCGACGGCGCGGTTGCTTCTCTTTTCGAGACGACTGCTTCCTCATCCGACGCCACACCAGCAGCTGTGCCCGACCCGGAATCTGGAGCGACAGAGGAGCAAGGTCAAGACGTTGGAGATTTCATAGACTCTGTGGTCTTCTCAGCAGGCAGTGGCGACGTGAACGACGCTGACGCTGCGGCTGGAGAGACAGCCGTACCGCCCCGAGAGACAAGCGGAGACGCGGGTGATGCTGATGATGCCGATGTTCTTGTTGCACCGCAGCCAACAGGCGAGAGGAACGACGAGAAGCCCGCGCCGGGCAACGCCTCGCCATCTTATTTTGTGCTGGGCGAAAGCACGCTGCCCATCTCCGCCGCCAGCGTCGCCTCTGGCAACAGCGTCGTCATTGGCTCGCAGACTTTTGTTGCCGCACCGCAAGCAACCGGCGACGAAGCAAACGACAACTCCGGCGCTGCCGCCCCCACAGGCCCAAAGCTGATCTTCTACGGCCCCGACCAAAGCGCAAACTTCGTCGCCGCACCTGCGCCCTCCTCCGAGTCAGACCTCGACGTCGACGTGTCCGGGGACGACCAGGTCTTCGTCCTCGGCACCAGCACCGTGCCCGTCGAGTCCATGAGCGTCATTGGGTCCTCCGCCCTAATCGTCGGCTCCCAGACTTTTGTGCCCACGACTGCTACGCCCGGCCGCGGACCCGGGGGAAGCGGCGCCGCCGCTAGCGATGCGCTCGTCTTCAGCGGCCTTGGGTTTACAGGCACGTTTGCGCCCGCGTCGCCGTCTGATGTGGCGGAGATCGAGGGCGCTGCGGAGCCGCTCGGCGACTCGCTCAGGGACGATGGCGAGGAGGAAGACAAAGAGTCCGACAGCGGTGAGGAAGAAGAGTCCGGCAGCGGCAACGCCCCACCGCCGAGCTCGACGGTGCCAGTGCAGACGGATGCTGCGTCGAAGGATGGTGCTGTTAGGGTCTGTTCGGGCTTGGTGGTTGGGTTGATGGGTGCGCTCGCCTGGCTTTGAGTGTGAAGGAATTGGTTGGGGGTTATGATGGAAATGTATTAATGTCGACGATTATTAATGTCGTTCGTTGCTGACTGATGTGAGAGATGGGGGGGGGTTGTGTTGGGGGAAGTAAGTAATCTGGACCGTTTAGATGTGCAATTGAGCACGCTTCAACCAGCCGAGTTGCGTCGCTTTTGCTTACGAGGGACATGTCATCGATGGTGACCTGCGCTCCGACCCTGCCTTGACCACAGCGTTGCTCCCTGGGATCGGACGTGAAGTCGAGCTCGCGCTGCACGCTGGTGGCGTTCGAGACGGTCATACAGTACTAAGCTTTCCGTCTACAGTGCCACGAACTCGCGTGAGCCACGAGATTGGCATCTGCATGATTGTTCGCAGGTAGCGCCTTGCATCATCTTCCACGCCGCAATCTCGCGCCGCAAGTAGGCAAGACGGGCTGAGTCGCGCTCGCTTTGGCGCGATTGTGGTATTGTAGGCTCAAAGGAAAATGCGATATAAAAACAAGTGTGGCTTCCAGCAATTTACACATGGTTTTCTCAGTTGCGTCAAATATTGAATTTCGATTAGGGCCAAATACAATTCAAAATCTTGATAGCATGATAGCAAAACAAGTCCTAAGTGATCAGCCTCCTCCACCATCGCAAAGACCAGGCTAGCAAACATCCAAGCCCCAAACAACGCTCGCCGACCCCGCCTGTCTGAAATGTGATTCGCGATACTCCCAACGCGGTTGAATGCGAGTCGAGTGCACAACGTAACAAGCAAAATCCCCCGTGAGAACTCCTTGCGGTCTGTACATTTCGACATCCAGCTTTTCAACGTGGTCCAAAGTGCGCACAACCCTCACGCCCACGAACCTCGTCCCCGGTCTCCTCTTCTCCGCTTCGTTCGCTGCTATCAACGCTAGAACTTTTCACCTCCGAACGACGAGATTCTGCGACTGAGTTTTAACGTCGCGCAGAGACCTCGAGGTCCCGTGCGCCCGGCTCTGCCTTCACATCGACCTTGCCCCATGACGCTTGTCAGACGACTCGCCTCGCTCCACATCTTTCTTTATACCCCCGGAATTGTGAACTCGCTGCCCACAATCCGCAGCCGGAGCGAAGACACAGGCAACGATACCCTGCAAGAACTTGACGGGCGCCCCTCCCCAACAGAAGCAGGACAACACCACAACGATCGTGACGACAGTCATCGCCGTCGATCAGGTCGCATTCGCGTAGTAGATGTGCAGGGTCAAGGCCAGGAGCACGACGAGTCCTTTCCAGAACACTTCTGTTGCTTGCTTGGAAGAGGGGGAGGAGGTTTCAGACTTGAGGCCTATGAGGGCTGGATTGTTGTAGGAGATGAGATGAGAGATCAATGGAAAACCCCTGGTACTTTTTTACGGACAGCTTTAGGATCTAGCGAAAGTAGCAGCACACGACACTTTGAAGGTATGTGTAAGAATACTTCCTTGTCGAGCTGTCTTGGAACTACATGTCCCCACTCCAAGTGAGCAGGCTTGGGGAATGTCAAAGACCTGGGTCTTTGACACACATTTCTTGCAAGGTTCGTCAATCGCGCACCAAGGCAGCGTGCGTGCCGGGCCGGTAGAACCAACGCTTCTTATAAGGTGGTGCACTTGTCGAGAAACATCCAGACTCGAATCGTCGATGGTGCATCGATGTGCTCATTGCGCTCCATCGATAGAGGATATTGCAGGCTGAAGTCTGCCTCCAGACACCTCGGTTGTGCCGCGTTACTCATCCAGAGGGTCTGTCTGATTCAGCTTGAATACTTCCAAGGGGCGTTTTCATAGAGCTCTCCTCTCTAGACTCTGTATGCTGCTGAACTGCTACAAGACTTGAAGGACCCCTCAGGGATGAACTCGAAGAGCTAAAAGTAGGCGTTGTTGCCTAAGACGGGTCTGTCGGACCGCGCGATCACATGGCCGCCTTATGCGTTCGAGGGTTGTCACATTTGTGGCAAGAGAAAGAGACCGGAGACTCTGGGTAATCTATGATGAGAATATTGTAAGGCGATATCTGGTGTCGTCAAATGACGGTGGCTCAAACCCTGGACACAGAAACGCAAAGGTATACACTAGATTAGAAGAGCCTTCCCGTTGTTGGAGCAGACTGTACGCGGTTTAGGCGTAGATGTAGCAATACGGGCCCTCCCAAATCTTCAGCAGATCGCCAATCTGCTCCGGCGGACCACCGGCATAGCCGTGATACACATAATCTGACAACCTCGTTTCATCAGAAGGCGGCTGGTTCAGAAACGTGTTCGTCCCCGCGATCGCCGAATCGCCCTGTGCGCGCTCCTCGGGGTCCAGCATCTGCCAGATCCACCATACGCGGTCGATCATGGAGTGGTGAAGGAAGAAGAGGGGCTCGCCTGGGGAGGTGGCGACGTCGCGCCCGGGGTCTCCGCCCATGGCGTAGTGGCCGCCGCCGTGCACGCCGATGTTGCCGCTGCCGGGGATGCCCTGCATTTGTAGCTGAAAGTCCTCGATGATGTGCGTGTTGAGGAGGAGGTCGAGAGTGGCGGAAGTGTTGGCGAAGCGCTCGTTGACTTCGTTGGTCAGGTCGCGTTTGAGGCAGCGCGGGTTGTAGCGGAGCGGGTCGCCGTCGGCCGTCAGCCGGATACCGCCGGGGACGTCGAGCGCGATGGGGCCAAGGTTGACTTCCATGTCGCTGAAGGGGCCCGATTGGAGGCAGCCGCCGCCTGTGCCCGGGGGAAGGTTGAGGGGCGGGAGATTGGAGCCGGCGCCGATGATGATGTCTTCACGGTCGGGGATGTACTCGCCCTGGCCACCCATAGAGTACTCGCTGCCGTCGACCATGGGGCTGCCGACAAGCCCGTTGCGAGCTGTGATGGTCCAGTCCCAGTACTGGGGATGACGTTAGCATGAGGTTGCCTCATGAGTTTCATCTCTTGGTGGGTTCTCTCTTACCGGAGTGGAACCTTCATACCCGCACTCCTCCCTCAAGGCATTCTCGTGCAGCCAGGTGAATTGACGGTGCCACGAGAGGAAGCTGCCTGTGTAGTGGATGTTGTTGGTCTGGTTGATATGAGTGCCGACTGGCAAGCAAAGTCAGTATCGGTAACAAAAAAACCAAGGGGTGGCGACGAACCAAAGTCATCCAAACGCACTTTTGCGCCAGGCACCTCGTCGGAAGGGGTCTTGGCCGGCGTCCTGGTCAAGCAAGTCACAGCATCGACGTAATCTTTCCTCTCTTGCTTAGAAAGCGAGTTCCTGGTTGACCGTCAGAGTTTCGCTTGTCTCCGGCTGTCCTGCACGATACGACTCACCACTCCTTTCTCACGCGCATGTTGCTCGGATCGCATTGACTCGAAGCGTGCGGAACCGATCTTTTGGAGCTGGCGTCACCTTTGGCCTGAATCTCCTTCTCGGTCTTTTGTTGCGCATCTGCAGCCAGTGCTGCAAGTTGCGACTCTTCCGAAGTCTGTCTGGCCACAGGGTTGGCCACGACAGAGGAGATGGCCGACAACACCAAAAGCAGGGCCGTTTGCGTATGCATTGTTGAGGTTAGAAGAATGAAACAATGCAAGTAACAGAAAGCCAAGAGAAAGTCGGTTGCGGCAAGGCGATAGGTTAGCGACGAAAGAAGGTGTGGGAGGCAACGAGATCAACCACGCGGCAACCTCGTGGCTTCTTAACACTCACCGGCAGGGCCCTTCCCGGTCTAGGGCTGTTCAATCTTGCAAATCCAGACCATCGGTTCCACGTCAACGTGCGAGTCGTTAATGAGCGGATTCACGAGTTCGCATGACATCTAGCGCGCCGAAGCGAACGGGCACGCAAAGCCGGCAAATGTGATGGCGGGGAGAACGGAAAATAGGCTCACCTTGGTAGCCCTAGCGACCGTGCCGGGGCTGCCAGGAGTGACATGCTCGTACCGAGGTCGCACAAAGTTGGCCTGGGTGTGTGCGGACTGTTGCCTCAACAATGCAGGGCAATGACGGGGGCTAGAGAAAGGTACGGGGAGCGAGGAGATGGTGGGGGAGCTACAATGGGGTGGCACGTGGTTGATGATCGACCACCCTCGTAGATCAGCTCTGTCTGCTTTTCTCGGTAGTGCCATGGTTGTCTTCAGAAGTACCCTGTCCTGTGCCTGGAGCCAGGGTCCGAGTGATGTTGTTGAACACTTCTTCCTGCCTCGGCTGTGCTCGTGGTCGTTCCGATGCATCCGGGCAGAAGAATTGCTGCACGAGCAAACTGTGTCTCTGATCCCCGGCAACTGGATGATGAGTTCAGCCTCGCAACGAGCATCCGGATTCTGGAAAATCTCCTAGGCTAATCGTTCGCGTGTTTTATCTGCATGTTAGCGGGGACCTAAAGAAGGAAGACGTGCCAATCAAGGCCGGAAGGGGGGGGTCAGGGTGCGGTGAACTCCGGGTAGTGGCGTTATGCATTCCAACGTCGTGGGCCCGGTGCAAAGTCATTCGCGGCGTAGTTGATCTCGTGGAGAGCGACGTCGACAGAACTGCGCCAAACTCAAACGTTGTTCATCTTTGCTGGCTCGTGCAACGCCGGGGGATCGACCCAGCCAATCGTTCGGAAGGAAAGGTGGCACTGCGGCGATAGCGACTAGACTTCGAGCCCCACGGGTTCCCGAGAAGTATCCGAAATCTCCAAATGCAGGCGACGAGGCGAGGAGCAAGCGACTTTCTTGTCGAACGCAGGGGATGTTGGACCAAATACCATGCAAGCCGCCTTGCCGTCGAACAAGATCCTTTCCGTTCCAAATCTAGATACCGCTCCAAATCTAGCACAGCTGGGTGCCAGATCTGTCGCTTAGGTAAGCAGCTAAGCTCATCCAGGAGCTCGGTTGAAGCGCTCGGCCGCGGCTCCCGCCCGACCCACCCCGGAAGCTGCAACCTCACTTCGGTGCAAAATACTAATCCTTTTCTCTTCCTGCTCTCGCTGTCCGGAGCAGCCCTCTACAATCGCATGTGCCCTGAAACGCCGGCGAACCGAGAAAGAACCCAAGTTGTCTACCGGAGATCCCTCGCGGACACCATCCCTTGCAGGAAAGGCCAAAGAAAGCGCCTGACTCGCCCTGTTTTGTGTCGACGTTCCCGCCGAAGTCTCTTTCCCCACTCGATTGCCTGAAGGGTTTTCCTATTCATCCTCACTTTATGTTCCCGTGCTGTCTTCTCAGCCTATCAGACGTCTCGGCTTCCGACTCAATGGTCCCGTTCCGCATTTCCTGGAAGAGGTCTCGCCTTTCGGCATTTTTACTACTTCTGTGTGCCTGTGCTCGTCTGATAATTGCATTGCACGCTACTTGCATGATTCGCGATCCCCGGCAAACATCAATAGTTGCAAGAGCAGAGGGGCTGCCAGGCCCAGGAATCAGCCTTTTTAGCGGATCCATAGGACCAGTACATCAACCATTTACCTTTGTCACCGCAACGTATACTAGGTACTTCTCATCATCATGCCTCCATTCAGTGTGGACGGCACTTCTCTTAGTCCCCGGATGGTTTCTCGATCTTACTATTTCTTCCATCCCCACTACTGGGAGAAGTCAGATCTTGGTCGCTTTCCTCGTGTTAAGTCCATTCCCCTTTTCTTGAGGACCTCTGCGGCTGCCCTGTTGCATTTCCGTAGCGGACAGATCACAATCAACGAACCAGACACTCCAAATGGCCATGGAGATGCCCAAGCTCAAGTCCGACCCATCCGACGATGCCGGACCTGAGATTATCGGCTCAACACTGTCCCTCACTCTGGTTGCCATCGGCATCATGGCTACCCGTGTGTGGGTGCGCAGTGTGATAGTCAAGAACTTTGGCTGGGACGATGCTTTAATGCTGATAGCGACAATTGGGACGGCAGCGACAGAAGGGGTGATTTTGGCGGAAGTCCATTACGGTCACGGTAAGAATCCTATCTTTCCTAAGGTTCGAGCTCCATGCTGAACACGGCGCAACAGGACGGCACATTGGAGACGTACCGCCGGACGACTACGCCATCGGCATGATGCTGAACTACGTGACCCAGCCCATGGTCTTCGTCTTCATCAGCCTGATCAAGCTGTCCGTCGGCGCCGCCCTCCTACGCATCGCCAACAAAAGCGGCTACAGATGGCTCATCATGAGCGTCATGGGCCTAACAATCTTCTACACCATCGGCGCCTTCATCACCATCGTCGTACAATGCCGCCCCATTTCGTAAGTCCACCGTGTCCTCCCCTACCCGCTTCCCCCACCTTTCGGAAGTCACTAACCCTTCCCCTCCTCTCCCAGCCTCAATTGGTCCCCCACAACCCCTGGCACCTGCTGGCCCCCCCGCACCGCCCAAGCGCTGGCCTACACCAGCATCGCCCTCAACATCGCCACGGACCTCCTCTTCGCCCTTGGCATCCCCCTCCCCCTCCTCCTCAACCTCCAAATGTCGCGCCGCACCAAACGCGCCCTCATCGGCGTCCTCGCCCTCGGCACCCTCGCCTGCGTCGCCGCCGTCGTGCGCCTGGGTTACCTGACGTCGTACGGCGTGCGCGACGACTGGCTCTGGGATGCGCGTAATCTGACCATTTGGACCATGGTCGAGGCGTGTTTGGGGATTGTGGCCGGGTCGTTGCCCAGTCTGAAGCCGGTGTTTCGGCGTGTGGCGGGGTGGACGTCGCGCTATGCTTCCGGGGGGAGTGGGAGGAGGAGCGCATCGTATGGGGCTGGGG
>JAWXCT010000131.1:99088-122211 GCA_034509035.1 Saxispiralis lemnorum
GCGGCCGAGGACGTGGTCTGGCGGGGGAGGGGGAGGTTAGCGGAGGCCGTGTAGATAGAGGGATGGGTACTGTACCTATCATTCTAGTTCGGCCTGCTTGCGCAGTAGCGATCCGGAGTGAAGGCTGCTGTGCATCCAAACAGTGCCTCCCACGCACTCCGGTCCGGCCTCTAGGTACAGTCGACACTCGGCCACGAGCGGATAACAAAGGAGGGAAGAGAGCCTCTCTCTCAGGCCGTAGTCAAGCAGAAGCGGGTGTTCAGGGAGCGTGGTGGTGTTGCGTGGAGAGCAAGGCAGCGGAGAGAGCGCGGACTCCCACCAGCAAGTCGTCCATGGCAGACGGTCACAAGGCTCGACTCGGCCTCGCCGTGACTCGACTGCGGAGCCAATTGCGGCGGACGCCCGAGTCTGGCATGTGAAGATCCCCTCGCTTCCTTCCCCACGCGGAGGAGGCTGAAGCCCGGGGCTTGGCGTGCGTCAGTCTGCCGCATGGATTGACATGTGAAGGTGGGCTGCCGGGGAGGCATGTGAAGAGGCCGAAGCGCAGCGTGCCTGGGGAAATTAAAGGTGATAGCATGGAGACGGACGACATTGGCTCCAGGGGGTCGATTGAATCGAATGTTGACATTGATCTCCAAGTTGACAAACAAGACTTCTTGAGTGGTCGTTTTTCTACGCCATCACGGCCATCGAGATTGCAACGAGGGAAGCTCCTTAGGTACCTAGGCCGGTTAGAAGATGCGTACAGTGTTCTCATTCATCCGTCATTCTGATCAACTCCTAACGCTCATCACAGAGCCAACTTCAACCCCATCAAGCATACCTTCCCCCCCTTTCGCTATCACTTCCCACCACCTCCTTGTCCCCCTCCCTCTCCGCAACCATCATCTTCCGGCCCTGTGCCCTCTTCCTCTCCCCATAAACCGCCGCCACCACATACGCCACCCACATCACCCCCGCCGCCACGCTATACCCAACAATCTGCGCCCTGGATGGCGCATACGGCGACGGCATCGCAAACCTCAGCCCCAAACCGCCATTAATAATCCCCAACGTAATCCCCACCCTCCCAAGCCAAATGTGCCCATACGACCACACCATGCGCCTTGAATGCTTCTTGAACAGAAAGTGATGCAGCAGCCCCAAGAAGGGCTGGAAGAACAGCAGCGCGAGCAGCACCAGGCCGATGATGGGGTGTGCATTGTTGAGCATGCGCACCGAGGTTGCGAGGTAGAGCCCGATGCCCGCGGCGGCGATGTAGAAGGCGTATGCGAGGAGCTGGAGGAGGCCGTGCGCGAGCCAGAGGCCGCGGAAGGAGGCAACGCGGATAAGGATCCCGCCGAGGGGGAAGAGGAGGCCGAAGGCCACGGTGGCGAGGACGGCGTGCGCGGTTACGAGGGTGGTGGAGTGGGCGAAGAAGGAGCCGCTCGCGCCGCCGAAGCCGTTGGAGGAGCCGCTGCCGAAGTTGGAGCTGTCGAAGCCGCTACCGCCGTTGTTGTTGCTGCTGTCGCTGCCGCCATTGTCGCCAGAGTCGGAGCCGCTAGCAAAGGGGTTGTTGCCGCTAGAGAAGTCGCCGCCGCCGAAGCCGTCGGGGGGACCGTATTGGGCTTGGACGTACGTCGCTGGAGGACCACAATGTCAGAATCGCCGCACGTCAGCGGCGAGAGGACTTCTTGAAACTTACCGAAAGCGACTAGCGCGCCAGCAGACATGAGCGATCGCGCCATGACCGCAATGTCTCGTCAAGTAGCTGGGTGCAGTGTTGGATGTTCTCCCAACGCAACCCAGAGGTAAGGAAACACAGCAAAGAGAATGAAACCTACAAAACCTCCAGGACGACGCCCTTCTTATGAAAGCAGCACATCCAAGTAGCGAGGTACCGCGCAGGCACCACCGGCCTCCGGAAAAGCGTCGTGGCCCAGCAGTTCCCCACGACTACGGAGCGCAGAGCGTCATGTCCGATGGCTCAAGGCTTGTCAGCCCGCCGCTGTGGTACAGCAGTCGTCGATTGCGCGTTCGGGCGGTAGAGGGGTGGGAGTGAGCGGAGGGTTTGGAGTTAAGCCTTCGGGATCGAGTCGGGGAGCCGAAAGACCGTGCTCGACGTAACACAGAGCACGGGATGAAGTCTACGCGGGTCGGGCTGGAAGGGAGGCTGGACGTCACCTCTCTTGCCTTAAAGAGAAGTTCTGGAGATATTCACACGTGATACAGTAGCGTAAAGGAGAGCCTGGCGTTCGCAAATGGCTCTACAGCTTCTCGCTACGTCGAAGCCTCTCATCAGCTCTCCGCTTAGCAGGAAGAAGAGCGCAAACAAAAGGACCAACACGAGCATACGACCCACCGCTGTTGCTCTAAGATTTAACCAGTCTCAAGAGGCTAAATGTCACGCCAGGGGTTCTCCTAAGGTCGTACTGCGGCAAGAGGGTGGCCACGAGGTCCCGGATTAGGGAGTCCAGTCTCGCTATCTTCTCATATATTCACATCGCAGTGAACGTGGCGAGAGGTCTGCGAAGGGTATCTTGAGCAGTTAAAATGTTGGAGAAGCAGTCATACAGCCCGATGTTATTTGGGTATCCAGCCCTACCTTTTCTCACAAGAACCAACGGCCATGAAGATGGCGAAGAGTCCGACAAGGGCATCTGCAACGATTGATGTGTTGGAGAACAAGTCATACAATCCTCAATTTTGACTTCCAGCTCTGCGATTTCTCACGGGGATCAACGGTGATAATGGTAGCGAGGAGCCTGGAAAGGGGACGTTGAACGGTGAACGTGTTAGAGAAAGAATCTTACGGCCCTATACTTCGAAGTCCAGCTCTGCATTCTCCCACAGACACACAGAGCAATCAAGGTGACAGAAACCATCACGCGAGCACATTGAGCCAAGAAAGACCGGGAGAACGTGCGACAGACGCTCCCAATGCACACGCCTATCCCACAAACAAACGTCTGTGGTACAGAGGTCCAGCTCTGCATCTTTCCACGAGATCGTGTCGCAATGAAGCTGACGAGCAGTGCGACACGTGCATATTGAGACGATGAGTATGCAGAGAACATGCAACACACGCTGCCATCGATCCCACCTACCCAAGAACCTCACGCTGGGTACAGAAGCCCAGCTCAGCATGTTCTCACAACCACATACTACAACGAAGCCAACAAGGAGCCCCGTAAGATTACATTGAGACCAAAACAGCCATGGAGAGCAAGTTCAATAAACTCCCATTAAGATTACACACCCAAAAATCACAGACCTGGGGTATATCCACCTATGAACCAACCGTGAAGGCCACACAGCATCGTCTCTGCCCTGTTACCCACTTCCCAAAACCTCGTGCCACTCCCAAACGCCACTAGATATATTTCCACCGCGTGGAGAGATAGACCAGCCGCCCCCCACCGATCCCTGCTGTTCGCCGGCGCTGTAAGGAAGTCGCGGGTGCCGGGGTTCAGTCGCGAGGCGGCCGAGATGCAAGTTGTTGAGCCGTGAAGCGACGTTGCGCCCCTGGCGAGCCTAGTAGAGCTCGCCGGCCCCGCCGTAGCCGCTGTACCCCATATCCTTCCGCTCCTGCTCGCCCTGTCCGCCGCCCTGCTCGTACTGCCCTCCCCCCTCATACCCCTCGCCCTGCTCCTCCTGCAAGTCCTTTCCGCCTTGCTCAACCCCCTGATACCCCCCATCCCCCTGAACCAGCCCCCTCAACTGATCCAAATCCGCCTCCAGCATCCTCTCAATCATATAATTCCCCCCCACAAGACTCTCGACATACTCCGCAATCTCCGCCAGCACCTCCGCTCTTGACAGCCCACTCTTTCCGTTCTGTAAATTCGGCACCAGGCGGTCGATCTCGTCGTACGACTGCTTGATGTTGTCGCGGCGCGCCTTCTCGGAGCGAATGTGGTTCGAGCGCTTCTGCTCAGTCGTGAGAGTTTGGCGAGGGCCAGCGCGGGCGGTGCGCGGGGTGCCAGCGCTCGAGTCGGTGGGGCTCGAGGCGTCGGCGGTGGGGGGGGGCATGGTGCTCGGGCGACGTTTGCGGGGTTTAGGAGTATGGCGCTTGCGCCTGGGTTTGGGGGTGGATGTGGAGGTGGGGAAGGCGGGCGGTGAGGCTTCGGAGGAGGTCGTAGTGGTGTTGCGCGGGTTCATGCGTGGGGCGGGGTTGGTTTGTGTGAAGGGTTCGTAGGTGTTGGTGAAGTCAGTGAAGTTGGTGAACTCGGAGTCTTGCTGGGTTTTCACGCGCTTCAAAGGAGGTGCAGGTTCAGGTTCGATAGCGTAGTCGAGGTTGAAATTGCTTGTGTTGTGGTTGATGTCCACGTCATCGAGGGCTTGTGGCATGTTTTGCACGTGCGCGGGCATGGCGTGATAGGTGAAAGCGGTCGGGTGAGGCGTGTTCGGGAAGCTGTTCGGGTGAGTCGGGGCGCTCGGAAACGAGTGTGAAGGGCTCGGGACAGCGTTCGGAATGCGCTGTGAAGGGCTCGGGACGCCGTGACGTGGGAACTGCTGCTGCTGCATGTGACTCTGATTCATGTGCATTGAGCTGGTTTGCATACGCGTCTCGTTTGCATAGGGCACGTGCGTCAAGTTTTGTGCCATGCTGTTTCCTGGCGGGATCTGGGTGGGAGGGCCCATGTACCCATCAGGAGTGAAGCTGTTGTCCGTGTCGAATGGCAAGTACTCGGGCATTTGAGGCTGCTGTGGCATGTACGGCAGCTGCCCTGCGTACCACAGGTTGTTGTTGTTGGCAGCGTTGTTGGGCGTGCGCCTTTGTTGCTGGTTCTGCCACGGATCCATCTTGTGCTGAAGATTGTGGGATGTTTGGTGGATGTTCTGAGAGGATGATGTGCCAGGAGAGTAGAAGGCGGGGCTGTCAGATGCCTGCTGCCCGCGCACGTGGTGGTTCGACTTGTGAAGGGAAGCCGCGCGGGTGAAGTGAGGCGATGAGGAGTCAGAAGTGAGGGAGCCGCGTGCGCGTTTTAGCTGCTGACGCGTGCCGAGATCCGACATTGTTATGAGGCTGAGTGCACCGTTCTCCACGTCGTTGGAAGGAGTCTGAGCATACCGGCAGTCGTTCATGGCCATTTCGCGCTGATTTTGCAGGCGGAGAGATGAACTGGCGGACTCAGAAGTCAGGGGACGAAAACACTCGTTCTCCGCGTTATCAAGAGAATTTAGAGCGCTCCAGCCGTTTTTCAGCTGCATGGTGGACTGACTGCTTGTGCGGAGAGCGCGACCGGTTGGTCCGGCTGCCACGGGACTGGGCTGCTCGTTCCGCGCGCTGTCAAAAGGAGCTGAAGCATACCGGCCGTTGTCAAGGCGCATAGCAGACTGTTTGTTTGCACAGAGAGTGCTACTGGCTGACCCTGCGGACATAAGGCTGGATTCCCCATTCTCCGTTTCATCGCCATGGTTCGGAGCATACCGGCTATTGCTGAACGGCATAGCAGACCGCTCATTCGCGCGGGGATATTGGCCAGCCACCGCAGCACTCGATCTACCGACGGTACTATTGTATCCGGCCATGAAGCCGATCGAGCCTGTTCTTCGACTCTCATTGTACTCGCTGGTTGCACCGAAGCCAAAAATGCCTTCCATTCCATTATTACTGACGGAGAATTCGCTGGGACGTCCGCTGCCTGGGTCTTTGAAAAAAGATTCCATGAGGGACGAATCATCCTCACTCAGTATCGGCATGTCGTAGCCAAATGGCAACCCGCCGCTTCCACTCCCGTCCTGGGGGTGTTTCCCGTCCATCATGTTGTGGGAATGGTGCCCGAGTGGGCCGGCGCGGGAGGTCTTGAGTGCTGAAGGGAGAGGCTGTAAGTCGATTCGCGGTTCAGAGGGAGATTGGTACCGTGTAGAGCAGTTCGTGAGGTTGTGTCGGACTGGGATCGTGGCGAGGGGGGTCCGTAGGCTGCTTCGCGTTGAGAGACTAGGATTGGCATCGTTTCATTCGGAGGCAAGAACAGAAAGCGCTGAGAAAGCAACTGAGCATTGTCCATTGTCGGAGAAATTCACAATGCTGGGGACGCACTCACCTAAGAGCAGAGGTGAAGTTGAAAGTGGTTTGTAGAGAAGTGAAGTCGACGATCACATGCAAGCCGCCGCGAGGGTACTCGGGCCCCTCTGACGGGACTCGGGGCGGCTCTTGTACCGGCGACTAATGGAACGCGATCGCGCGTGAGCAAAGACGCCGGTAGTTTAAAGCGTTCGCGCTCAGCCGTCCATGAACTATCCGGTAATGCAGCAGGTGGAGGTGGTGTTGGAGGTTGAGAGGGCCACCCATTTTCACATGAAGGTGACGGCCAGCTGAACAAGCTTTCGTGCCCTCGGCCCGAGCACAGTGCGAGCACGCCGATGCGGACTTCTGCAGGTCCTTCATTTAGGAGTCGGCCAGCGCCACGTCAATACTGCATGTCCTGTGCATGTCGAGTAATTTGCTTTCTCGAGGTGAGAAGTGAAGGGCAGATGATGACGTTAAAGCAACGAATAATACAGTCTACGATGTGAATTTCACCGCCCTACCAGGCTACTTGCGTAAGAACGCCAATTGCTCGCATTGCTCAGTTGCAGACGTTGATCTGCATCTCGAGATACAGTAGGTAGTTCCAGGTTGCTGATGCCCTCCGCCGATGATCGTCCGTCTGCACGAGTGTCTTTGGCTCGCTTGCCACATCAACCCGGCGTCATTGCCCTTGAGTGGGTATCATCCCCTTTCCTGCATATCCCTCACAGAGAAGGCGAGTGGTTTCATTGCAGCCTGCAATCGGGTTTCGCTTGCAGTAAAGCTTCTTTGCTCTCACGCTGCAATGTCGAATTCAGGACATCATCTCAATGCCTTCCTCCTCTTCCCGTGCCTTTGTGGTGGACATGGAAGAGCCGTTGAGGCGCTTGGAGAGTAGGGACTGCTTGGGAGTATTATTGAAGCGGCGCGCGACGTTTGTTACTTCACCTTGGAGGTAGTAACACGTGGCGAGCGATGCTTCAGGCTGTTTATTCGATGCCCTCTTCATCCTCCCTTCTTGACAAACCTCCCCAGCACGGGGCCCCACTCATCCATCTTCTTGCCCTCCTTTGCCTCCTTGACCCTCTTGCGCTGCTCCTCCCGCATCTCCATCACTTTGTTCTTGTGCTCGTCAATTACGTTTTTGTTGCCCTTCTTGCGCATGTACTTCCTCATACTGCTGTTCTTGCCCCTCCCGCGGTTCTTGAGATCCTCGATTCTCTCCCGCTCGGCTTCCACGCCAGTCTTGCGATCCAAGTCCTTCTCTGCTTGCTTCTGTTCATGCGACGTCGTATCCAGCTTACCCACAAAGTTGGGGTCGAGACCGATCATATCCGGCTGCAGCTTGTTGAGCAGGCTCTTCACCTCGCCTTCTTGTCGCTGCTTCGTGTTCTCATAAGGATTGACTTCCAGCGCGTCGTAGTTCGGCTCTCCAGCTCCTGGGACGATGATCGAGCTGAAACCGTTGTTGTGACCGATGCCGAGAATGTCCTCGAACGGGCACCACTTCACTCGTTCGACGCTCTGACCTTGAGCGCCCCATGCCATGTACGGCGATTGGACCTTCTCTTGGTCGTTGCGGTGCTTGGTGAATAGATCCTTCCACACGGTTGTCTGCGTGCCCCACCCTACCGCCGTGAGATTCCGGTCTGATATTGACACGCTGGCCCCAGGTGAGCGCAAAAAGTATTCGTGGACGGGTTTAAAGTTCCGCACGTCCCAGACAGCCATTTTGTTATCTTGTCCAGTCGAGACCATGTATCGACCCTCGCGGTCCACTGTGAGAGAGCGCACAGGACCGCGGTGACAGAGCATTCTCACAAGTGGCGTCGTGCTGTTTGGAGACCAGAGAGAGACCGTGCCGTTCTGATGCCCAGCGTGTAAGATGGCATTGCGTGGGTTCTGGCCGAACGATGTTGGCGTACCGAGCTTGGTACTTGTCTGCATCACCAGCTTGCCGGTACTCGTGTCGTGCCACTTCACCCAGCCAGCTTTCCCAATCGTCGTCAAAAGGAAGTGGTAAGGTAGGAACTCCATGTACTCGACTTCGACATGTTGGTCTAGATTGTGAATTTCGACGCCGTGATGATCGTAGATGTAGACGTTTCGCTTCTGCGCTGTGGCGAAGTACTGGTTGTTGTGCAGCCACTTTGCATCCCTCACTGTCTCGCCCAGCTGCAGTTCGCAACCCAATCTGCCGGTCCGCCAGTCCATTGTCGCGACATGGCCTTTCTTCCCAGCGAGTAGCAGTTCACGGCCATTCCGCGTGTAGTCGAAGGTGTACGGCCCCATACCCTCCAGCTTCAACTCGAAGCCCTTCTTTGCCGTCTCCACGCCAACATGCTGCTTAATGTCGTCTTGTCGAACCTTGTACGTGCGCTCCAGCTCACCTTCGGGCTCCAAGAATCCTCCCTCATTCTCGTGCAAGATCTCCGCGTCTTTGGCTTTCAACGCGGCATCCTTATACCGAGTCTCGAGCGATTCCAAATTCGTGCGCAGCTTCTTGTCTTTGATCCCCTTGGTTTTGATGCCCGGACCACGACCATAATGCCGGCTGGCTTCTGCCTGTCTTCTCTTCGCTGCGGCGGCTTCTGCGTTGATGTGCGCGGTGGGTGCCGAGGAATTTTTGCGGTGGACTTTGACGTCGCCGTTGGACTTGACTAGATCGTTCGTCTTCATTTGCGCCATGGTTGCGACTGCAATTCACTCGCGGCAAACCATCTCAACGTGCGAAAACCAAGCTTTCTAACATCTGCCCTGCCGAACATTTACGCGGGAGATCAAAAGTTCATGGTCGGCTCACCTGCCCCCTTCGACCTTGCAGCCTCCGGAGGAAACTTCCCTGCCAAGCCCGCTCACTAGCGTGTCCGCACACTATCCTCCGAATTTGAAGCTGCGAGCTTCGGCGATCGAACTTCTCCACGACAACATCCATCCGCCTCAGTCAAGATGTCGCACAGGAAGTTCGAAGCGCCCCGCCACGGTTCGCTGGCGTTCCTGCCCCGCAAGAGAGCAAACCGCCACCGCGGAAAGGTCAAGAGGTAACGACAGGCCCTGAACATTGGCTATTCGACCTCACACTCGCACTGTTAGACGCAATGGCTGACAGCGTGCCTCCAGCTTCCCCAAGGATGACCCCAAACAGAAGTGCCACTTGACCGCCTCGATGGGCTACAAGGCCGGCATGACCACCATCGTGCGCGACCTTGACCGTCCGGGTGCGAAGATCCACAAGAAGGAGATCGTCGAGGCCGCTACGGTCGTCGAAACTCCTCCGGTACGCGACCCAGCGCCAATACCATGCATGGCATGCGCTGATCCGTACACTTTCTTCACAGATGATGGTCGTCGGGCTGGTTGGTTACATCGAGACTCCCCGTGGCCTGCGCTCCTTGACCACGGTATGGGCTGAGCACCTGTCGGACGAGGTCAAGCGCCGCTTCTACAAGAACTGGTACAAGAGCAAGAAGAAGGCCTTCACCAAGTATGCCAAGAAACACGCCGAGGACAGCGGCAAGAGCATCACTCGCGACCTTGAGCGCATCAAAAAGTACTGCTCCGTCGTCCGTGTTCTGGCCCACACCCAGGTCGGCTTGACCCCGCTCAAGCAGAAGAAGGCCCACCTCATGGAGATCCAAGTCAACGGTGGCTCCACAGGGGACAAGGTCGACTTTGCCCACGGTCTGTTCGAGAAGCCCTTCGAGATCGATTCCGTCTTCGAGCAGGACGAGGTCATCGACTGCATCGCCATCACCAAGGGTAAGGGTTTCGAGGGTGTCACCGCGAGATGGGGCACGAAGAAGCTCCCGCGCAAGACGCACAAGGGTCTGCGCAAGGTCGCTTGTATCGGTGCCTGGCACCCTTCGCACGTGCAGTGGACGGTTGCGCGTGCTGGCCAGGACGGGTACCACCACCGTACGTCGGTCAACCACAAGATCTACAGGATCGGCAAGGGCACGGACGAGGGCAACGCCAGCACCGAGTTCGATGTCAGCAAGAAGTCAATCACTCCGTAAGTCTTTCCACGCACTCGCAAGTTTTGCCGAATGAATACTGATGTGGAGATTTCAGGATGGGCGGCTTCGTTCGCTACGGCGAGGTCAAGAACGACTTCCTTCTCATCAAGGGCTCAGTCCCTGGTGTCAAGAAGCGTGTCATGACCCTGCGCAAGTCCATGTTCACTCACACCTCTCGCCGCGCGCTGGAGAAGATCGACCTCAAGTGGATCGACACCAGCAGCAAGTTCGGTCACGGCGCATACCAGACCCACGCCGAGAAAAAGCAGTTCCTCGGCACGCTCAAGAAGGACTTGGTCGCGCAGTCATAGAGTTGGAGCATGGGTTGGAAGGCGTTTGCAGCAGGTCTAGATCAAAGGACACTGCAGGTAGCGGTTCATCCAAAATCATAAGCGTTCACACCTTTGAAAAGTTGCCGGTGAGATTCCATTCGTTTTCTCACGTGTTAATTGTTCCTCCTCACGTGAAAGCTGCGGCAGCAGGTCTCATCGAACGAGTTTCTGTTTGCCTCTCTCTAAATTTGCTCTGTGCTTCTGCAGCAAACGCCACCCTTCAGGCACCTTGCCCCAACTCCAACCTGCACATTTTTCATCCATGTCCTTCATCAACAACACAACTCTCTTCTCCATCACCATCCTTCTTGTCGTCTTTCCTTGCATCCTCATTCACGCTCACTTGGACTACCGACGCAGATACAGACAAACATACACCGAGTTCGCTTACCTGACCACATTCACCTGCACCAAAACCCTGGAGCTCACTACATCAACCTCCACCGAACCTGTCGAGCTGAACACATCAACCTCGATCATGGCCTCCAACACCTCCAAGCCTGTCGCTTCCGCCACCAAGGCCCCCTGCGGAGCAAACGAGACCTTCTCGCTCCTCAAGACTGCCCCCCACCTCGGCCCACACCACAAAGACCTCCCCACCTCCGCCGCCGACGTTCTTTTTACCCCCGTCGTCTCCATCGACGTCGGCTACGACGACTTCCGCCACGCGCCCGACCGGGCCCAAATCACACGCGAAATGATGCGCCGCTTCAGCCACCACGCCGTCGGACAATCGGATCTCCTGCGCGCCCGTGAGGTTTGGTCCGCGGATCACTTCGGCGGCCGGGTCGTCGGGCGCCGTGTGGGCAACGAGGTGGAGCTATTCGAAGGTGAGTTTGCCGTTGAGCAGGGGTTTCAGGGGGACGCCGGGCTGGCGAGGTTCAAGGCGGCGTTGGAGAATGAAGGGTTGGTGGTGAGGATGTATGTGCCTCAGGCCGGCGAGAGTAAGTTTCCGCGTTTTTGGAATGGGGCGGGGAATGGTGTGGGGAGTGGGAGTGGGAATGGGACTGGGGGTGGTCAAGGGTGGGATGAACTCATTAGGGATCTTATGGTGGCGCAGACGAAGCAGGATCATGGGAAGGGGGAGGGGACTTCCGGCGGTGGCGCGAAAACAAAGTTGATTGAGCGATGCACCGATACGCTGGAGCAGCTGCTGTCGCGCGAGGAGGACGAGAAGAATATGATGCTTCACTGGGGCCTCATCGGAGACGCAAGCCCTCCCACACCGCCGGCCAAAGGTGCAAACCGAAAGCGCGTCCTCGCCACCGCTCGCGTCAACCACGAGACCTACTTGGCCGCGCAGAACGGCGAGATGATGTCCTTCTCAATCATGGACCCCATCACGCAGCAAGCCGTGACCTGCCCCCTTCTCGGCGTCATCAAGGACGGCACCCCCGACTTCTCACGCAGCGCCGACGAGCTCATCAAGCCCTTCTTCGACTCCCTCGGTCGCCTGCCGGACAACGCATACAAGTACATCGATATTCTCGGCCGTCAAGAGGCCGAGGAGCGTGAAGCCGTGCGCGCCGCAAAGAAGGCGGCCAAAAAGCAACGCCAGAAGAACGACCGCGGCGCCGGACCCTCATCCACCAAATCCGCCATTAAACCAGCGTCCAGTAAACCCGACCCGAACACCGCCACATCCACCTCGTCACCAACGCTCCCTTCCCTTGCTCCCGCTCTCGCAGGCTCCTCGAAACTCGCGCGCAAGCGCGCCGCCCAGCGCGCCTGTAACCAGGCCGGCAAGGACGCGGTGATCGCCACCATGCTGGCGAACCGAGGCCTCGTGCCCGTGTCGGAGTCACAGGCTCACCAGCCGACGATCACGGACCCGTCGCACTACAAGCACACGCAGCAGTCTTCGCAGCAGGCGGAGCAGCTTTCCGGGTCGACGACGCCGACGTCGTTCCCTAGGAAGGTGGAGGGGAATAGCGATTGCACGCCTTCCCCAAGTGCGGTGAGGCCGGCATTCTCGCCTATCACGCCGCCTAGGCTTGAGAGCAGGAGGGAGCAGGGTGGAGAGGAGAAGAAGGAGCCGGGGGAGGTGGAGGAGGAGTCAAGAGTCTATCTTGTCACTGGTACTACCGGCGGAGCGTATCTGGAGCTCACCTCACAGGGCCCGGACGGGGAGGTTCGCCTCGAGAAGCACCACAGTGTCGTGGGACTGGATCTGAACCCGGGTGAAGGGGTAGAGGAGGGAACCTTGGTCGTGGTTGTTTGAGCGGCGCGGCAGTTGCGTCGGAAGTCGGGTAGAGAGGCTTGGTGCGAAACGTAAGTGAGATACCCTTTTCTTTGGCGCGGGCGTGGGCTGTGGCAGCAGCAGTAGCAACAGCAGTGACGAGGTTGAGAATAGGAGGATGTGGTCCAGGATTGCATGATGGGGGATCGCGGGGTCACCGAGCTACTCTGAGCGCTCTTCGCACCCCCCACAGCGCTTTGGCTTCTAAAGTCTGTTATCTTCCGAAGGCTTGGTGTATCGCTTTCAATACAAAACCTTTACTATGACAACCCTCCCCGTCTTCGAAGCTCTTTCAAGGCATGAGCGTCAACCCACCTCCAACAGCACTGGTTGCTGAATCCGCCACCGCCTTCCCGCCTGGCTTCCCCTTTTCTTTCCCTTTTGGATCATTCCTTGAATTCCACTCCCCCTTCACCTTCCCCAATGCATCCGAGCTCTTCTGCCCAGCGGCGTTCCAGGTACTCTTCGTCCAGCCGACGAAAGCATTCTCGTTCTTCTTGTCGACCTCATCCTGCAGATCTTGTACCTGCTGATCCGAAATTTCCTTATTGTCGCCCCCAGCAGCCTTAGCCTCGGCCTCCTCTTCCGCTTGCTTCTGCTGCTCTTCCTTAAGCTGCTTCTCCTCCTTCTGCAGCTCGTCGGTGTCAATGTCCTCGAATCCGACCTTCTTCAGTATCGGGCCGGTGAGCAGGCGGTAGTTCGTGTGCCCGCTGACCTTCTCGCTGACATCCACGTTCTCGACACCCTGGACGTTGTGAACCTGCTGGAGTCCCGCGACACCGTACGTAACAGTGCTGCTGCGATACAGAAAGGCGAGAATGTAATCTTTAGTGCTAAAGACGTTTATAACTCGCCCGGAGACCACACTGCGTATCAGCCTCCAGTCTGCAGAGGTGGAAGGGGTCGGGGCGCCCATGAAGACGGCGTTCTCAATCAGTCCGAAAGCTTTGCGCGCGGCAAGGCTGCGCAGACAAGAGAAGATGACTTTGGCGCCGAGGCTATAGCCCACGAGTGTGACTGGTCGTTCCCCCTGGGCTTTGTTAATGATTGCGTCCGCTAGAACCTCGCCGGCCTTTTGTGCGCGGTAGGATGCGACGCTCCAGGGGTTTTCGATGATGCGGGAGACTTTGACAAGAGCTAGTGGCCACAGGCCGGCAGTGAGAGCCGCGAAGACTGTATGCTTGATGATCTCGCTCTTCGCAACGGTTAAAGCTGCGCTCGTCATCATGGTTGTCAGGCTGTTTCCGAGGTTGATGAGCGCCTCCAGTTCCCATCGCAGTGCAAAGCTCTCCATCTGGTTCCCGATAACTTTCCACGGCTCCGCGACTTCGTTTTCATTCTTGAGCCATCCCGAGATGCCAATGCCGACGCGTAGTCTTCTGTTCTCTTTCTCGATCTTGCGAGAGTGGCCCGAAGCCCTAATGGGAACGAAAGCGAAGTCTTCGACCTCTCGTGCGTACTGGTCCATCATCTGACCCGTCATGCGACCGCCGTACGCACCGAATAGGCCGCCCACGAGCACACTGCTGCCGGCCAAGGTGCCTAAGTAAGCCGCGCCGGCGGTTGATGCGAGACCTAGACCACCCATTACCGAACCAATGCCTGCTGCTAGTAAAGGCGCAGCGAGGCCGCCGGTGACGCCTATCAACGTTGCGCCTGCAGCCGTGGCAAGGCCGACCTTCCAACGGCGAGCGACTTTGTTGTCGTCGGCTTTCTTTTGCGTCTCTTCATGTGCGTTCATGTTCTCTGCGGCTGCGAGGAGGCCCTTGGCGACTCGACTTTCATCGTGGGCTAAGAAGCTGATGGAGAGATCTAGGCTGGTGCAAATCCGCACGAGCAATGTTCTTGAGTACGAGTGGTAATGCTCCAAGCTCAGAAGCAGTAACAACAGTGAATGGACAATGAGTGCACGTTTCTCTTGAGGCAAGTCCCGAAGAGGGGTGGTGACCGGGGGATACAACTTCTGGTAGGCCATATCGACGCCTTCATCGTAGCCAGACGATTCGGGGTTTCTTCTCGGCAACGGGGGCTTCTCTTCCTTAGTGTTATTTGCCTTTTTGCGTTGCGCCTCTGCCATCTCACGGGAGTTAACCACCTCGCCAACCCTCAATATCACGTCCGAAACCCACCCATCGAAATGTGAGAGCGCAGCTGTCTGAAGTTCCTGGAATTTCTCGCTACTGAGCTCTTTCTGCCGCTGCTTCAGCTCCTTCTCCATCTTCTCCTGCATCTCCTCTCGCTCCTTTTTCGCCTTCTCCCGCTGCTTTTCGTCGAGGTCCTCCAGATTGAGGTTCTTCTCAAGGTCTGCGACCAGGTCGTCCTTGGTCCCGGTGTGCGTGGCATCGAAAATGTCGTTGATGGACTGTCGCATAGATTCGGCGCACTCGCCTACCAGAATCGTGAGAGCGCTCCGGTCTTCTTCGTTGGTGAGGATCGTGGTCAATGATTCCCCTTCCTCCTCCTCTCTCTTCTTTTCTTCCTTCTTCTCCCCAGATGCCCATGGCATCTTCGACATGAGATTGGACATGACTGGTAAGTCAGGGGTGCCTCCGGATAGTCTTGACGGGAGATGCTTGGAATTGAAATGAGACGACGTGTGTCGAGACGTCGAATGCAATTCAGTGACGGGAGCAAGGGTGACTCCCGTCACTGGGAACAGCTACGTCATCCCTGACCGCAGCCACACCCCACAGGGCAGACTTGAAAGATTACTCTGCACGTGAAACAACTACAGACCGGTTTCAGGACGCTGTTTTGGGTCGCACTATGCAAGAAGATCTTTGGGAAGGTGAGGCGAGATTTGTGTTTCGCTTACGGATACGGCGATAGTGGTATTCTTGGCACCCAGCCTCACCTTGTTGCCTGTCCGGAGGGATTCAGTAGGAAAGAAGACTTTTGGTGACAACAAGAATGCTTGCCCACATACAGAAAAGCACGATTCCTCGTCTCTGAGCGAAGTTTCAGGGGACTACATGCGGTCGTCGAGCAAACCTTGAGCAACAGCATGGAGACCTTGCAATCACCATTGACGCAGCAGGAACGTCCTGATAACTTCGAGCCGAAGGTCGTTGGACTCTACAGGAAGCTCTTCAGGGTGCGTGAGTCAACTTGTCGTCGAATTCAACCTTCGAACTGACCTGAACTAGGACGTTGAGGACGAGGGGAAGTCCGAGGGATTCTGGACTGAACTCTTTCTATTGAAGCCGGACACCCCCCGATTACGGCAGATCCTTGACGATACGGAGGCAGACTTCTTGCTGCATACATCAGTACGTTTTTTCCCTGGCGATGCACCTCTAAATTGCCTATCCTAACTTGCGTGTTAGCATAATTCACAACAGCTCTTGTTCCACGCCATTGCAGCTGTCCGAGTAGGACAAGCACCGATCGACGAGAATGCCGTGGATGTGAGTTTCGCAGTGTCCCGGCCATTCAGCTGGTCCGTTAATGACTTAGACCTTGACAGTGTTCTTCGCCGTTGTCCTGGCAAAGAAGTACACGAACCCAAGCTCCGATATCATCGAGGTCCTTGCCGGGTTGGACAATGTTGATGCCGTCTTCGCTGAGTTGGTAACAATGCTCGAGGCCGTCATTAAGGATGGACGATCAGGTAAGATGACGAAGAGCTTCGAGCGGGAAACGATTTGCTGACGATCGTAAGTCGAAATCCGGCAGAAGGCCGTACGAGCAACGATCGCAGTCATCTCCGGAGGCTACCACACAGCATTGGTGTCTTATTTCATTCAGCGCGACTTCTTTCCGCCCCTAATGATGGTGAGTAGAGCTGCACATCGATCCGAACACTTGGAAGCTGACCGGGTTCAGCTCATACACCAGCTAGAAGATGCATCCAAGGCATCGGAGCCGTTCCTCCTCACGGGCCTTTTGGCCAACTTCAACAAATTCGAAGTGCACAACCAGTATCGAGTCCGCTTTTCTGACCTGGTAAATGACGACGCAATGAAGTGCGCCATAAATTCGGCATCGTTGAGTTTCCAGGAGCTGCGGGCGCACTACATCGCCATCCTGGACGACACACCTGCTGGTTGGAGTCTTGGTGGCACGCTCTCCTACGTCGGACTTGGAGCACTCGCTGGTGCAAGGTCAACTGCGCCGACTTACACCGAAGACCAGCAGCGCGAGATGTTCCTTGAACAGTAAGTGCACGTTTTGATCGAGGCTGTGCAGTTCGCTAACGTTTGCCAGACCCAAGCCCCTGGCTGCAACGCTGCTGACTTTGTACGAGTTCGTGGTCTCCAACAAAGTCTTCTGTCATCACTTCATCAGCATGCCAGCCCCGTCAAAAGAGGAGCCTACGCCATTCAGTTCATTCATCTCCTTCAGCTCATACTTGCACCAGCACGCATTCCGAACAATGCGCGGCGCGATGTATGCGTACCTCACGCTTCTGCTGCTCCAGATACTTGTGGAGGATTCGACCACCGCGAGGCAGCTCCGTGAAAACTCGGCGCCAATGCGCCTGTGTAGACAGCGACCGCCACACCTGCCGATGCTAACGGCACAGCCGTCGTACGCAACCGCAGTGCTTGACCTCCTCACAGACTCGATTAACCACAATTTGCGGAAGAGGCTGGATACCAAGCTCTACATCCAGAACATGACGGTCCTATCGCGCCTTCTAACCTATCTCGCCAAGTCGAGGACCAAGATGAACTATCACTGGGCGGAACTTTGGCGATCGCTGCTCTCATTCGTCCGCTTCCTCAATACGTACGTGGGCGAGCTGAAGACACTTCCGCGAATCTTTGAGTTAGTGTCCGCACTCGTGGACACGCTGACCCTCTCTCTCACGATGGGCGAAGCGTTCCTTCCCCATGCGGCAGCATACGACGACTTCTTCTACAAGCTGGTCGAATCCGGTGAAGCGCTCACCAAGCTTCGCGATCTATTTGCTTTGTCCAAAGTCGACGTGACGAGCAACATCAACACGCTCATTGGCGTGTCAAAGCACTACCAAGACTTAATCGAGAGTCAAAGAGCGAAGAAAGAGCATCTCGGCCCACGAGACGTGAGCCAAATCATCAAGCAGGGGTACGAGACGTTGAGTATCGAGGCGAAGGAGGGGCTGGAGCAGGTGCAGCAGTATCGCGAGGCGGATCACAAGGCGGAGCTCAAGAAGATTGCGCGCGTGGCGGTCGCTGATGCGGCGGCTCTGGTCGCTGGGTGACACGTGCGAAGAAGTGTGGAGCGGAATCCAGGTTGGTCCCTTTCGCCAGCCAGTTGAGTTGTATCTTCAGATCTAGCATTTGTAGCCTTTAGCGCAGCACGAAGAGCTTGGATAATCTCAACCATCTTGGCCCTCCTGAAGTGGGAATGTTCGTCACGTCGTATGCACATTGCATTCGTTGCCGTTGCGCCTGTCCAAGACACCCTAAAGCTTAAAAGATTTCAAGGCTCTCTCAAAAACTTGATAGGCCCACTTTAGACAGCTCGTCATCTCAGCCTCTGATTCTGAGGGCACGGCTTCAATCCCGATCACGTCCAACACATCACGCCTGTACGCTCCGTCGACATCTCCGCCCTCAAACATGAAAGCATGATTGTTCACATAATTCGGCCACACAACATCATCCACATAGCCAGGAGGATCCTCCCAAAACCCGTCCATTGTCACATAGCCCGTCCTCGACTCCCTCCTGGCTTTGGCGGTGGCATACGGTGTCCGCAGGAAGATTCGCACGTCCAGCAACTCTCGCACCGTGCGCATGTCCTCCGAGTAAAGCAGAAAGCCGTCCATGATGATGATGGGAGGGACATCCTGGAACATCCAACGCCCTGCTTGCCACTTCAAATCCTCGACCACGCGCTTGTCGACCGCCACTTCGCCGACTGCATTCTTGTCCTCCTTTGATGCCAAGTCTGGAGGGGGCATGCCATGCTCCCGGACGTAACGTAAGGCTTTCTCCAGGGCGGGCACGTCAAGAGCGCCGAGACAGTCCCAATCTGGGACGCCGGCAGTGGGATGCATCGGGATTTCGGAGTCCGGTTTGTAGAAGTCGTCCTGATGTAAGATGGCGGTGTTGGGAAATGCGTCTCGGAGCAAACGGGCGAGCGTCGTCTTGCCAGAAGAAGAAGGGCCAGAAATGCCTGCTATAATGGCCTTGCTGTGAATCGGCATCTTCGCTAAGATCGATTGACGTTTCTATGTGGCAAAGGCGGCCGGCTAGAAAGAAGATCGATAGGGGTTGCGGCTTCTATCAAGGCCATTGAACGGAAAAGAATTGAGCAAACAAAACAATGTCGTGCCGAATTCAATTACACGGATGTTGTTGTCGTTTAGGAAGCCTCAGGCCCCAAACCACGACCAAAGCTGCGAAAACGGCGTGGCTTCAATGATTTACCTTTGAAGCACGGACCAGTTGCCTTTTTTGCTTCAGTTGACAAAGCCGAGCTCCGTCCTTCACCTGCCACAACACGTCCAACATTCTCCTCCTGACACGCTCTCAGCACACATCGCTTCGCCCTCACCACGTTCTCCCGCACCCTCACGAGAAGTCTATTACATTGCAACATCGAACGCTTACAGCAACGTGTGGTCACTGTGCAACCCGCGATCATGGCGCAACCCGACATATCCTCAATCCTGGCGGCTCTCTGTAAGTGAAGCGCTTGTTTCGCCCGCTCTACCACACGAATACGCCTGCTTACGCTCTATTAGCCAAACAGAACGCGAGCACGCCTCAAGCCGCGACGCCTCAGCAACAGCCTCCTCCGAGCCAAGGACCACCCCCAGGCTACCCCTCGAACGTTGCCGCGCAGCCTCCTAGCGCACCACCTGGAGGAAGCTACCTCCCTCAGCCTTCCAACACCGGTCGCGTCGATCTCAGCTCGATCAAGCCCGTCAACAGTGGCTCTGTGAGCATCGCAGATGCCATTGCCAAAGCCAAGAGCATCGCTGCGGACAGAGGTGTAGCGGTACACAGTCCGGCCCAGGGATCAAGTGGGTTGCCTCTCAATCAGCTTAAGCAGCTTTTAGATCCAATACTGACCAATGCAGCTACGCCGAGCGCGGATCCGAGGCTTGCTGGGCGTGGCTATCGACAATCCCGGTCGCGCTCCCCGCCTCGACGATCGGCATACGGCTCCAACCCCTACCGCGATGAACGTCGTGAAGATCCCCGACGCAGAGACCACCGCCGCTCCCCCTCGGACGACCGCAATGTGCGTGGCTCTAGAGATCCTCCTGAGGGATACCGCTCGAATGACGGCGAGACGGAGACGATCCGCGTGAAGTCGTCTCTCGTGGGGCTGATCATCGGCCGCAATGGCGAAAATATGCGCAAGATCGAATCAGACACTGGTGCACGGGTGCAGTTCATCCAGGCCAAGGACACACAGGTTCCTGAGCGTCAGTGCACCATCTCTGGCAACCTACGCTCTCGCGAAAGCGCCAAAGCCGCTATTTACGGTATCATCGATGAGAACGGAGGCCAGAACGTCATGCAAGAGAAGGGCGCGTACAGCGCAGGACAACCTGGAAGAGCCAAGGTGAACCTGCCGGCATTGAGGGATGGCGAGCTGAACACTCAGATCATGGTCCCGGACAAGACAGTGGGCCTCATCATTGGTCGTGCGGGAGAGACCATCAAAGACTTGCAAGAGAAGAGTGGATGTCACGTGAACATTCTGGGAGAGAACAAGAGCGTCAATGGTCTACGCCCCATCAACCTTATTGGCGACGACCATGCGACGCGCATGGCAAAGAACCTCATATTGGAAGTCGTAGAGAGTGATACGCGCGACGGCGGAGCCGACCAAGGCCTTCAGGCGTCAGGTCCTCAGCGCATGCGATCCTACGACAACCAAGGGTACCGTGGTGGCCAGGGCGGAGGTGGTCAAGGGGGGCGCGACCACGTTGAGAAGACCATTCACGTGCCGTCCGAGGCCGTCGGCATGATTATCGGCAAAGGTGGCGAGACAATCAAGGACATGCAGAAAACATCAGGGTGCAAGATCAACGTGAATCAGCCTCAGAACCCGGACATCAACAGAGCCATCGACCTAGCTGGCACTGCTCGTGCCATGGCCGAGGCCGAGCGCGTGATCTGGGAGAAGGTTGAGACAGTGCAGCAGCGCGACGCGGCCGCAGGGCGCTCGCACGGAGGACGTGGCATCAACGCCCAGCAGGACGGGTACTCACAACAGCAGCAACCGGCAGCTGGGTCAGGCTATCCTTCGTGGATGCAGTCGGCGCAGCAAGGTTCCCAAGCGCCGGCCCAGATGCCTGGGTTCCAGATGCCCGGGTCTCAAGCAGCTGGCCAGCAGCAACCTCAGTCGGGTGATCCAGACCCGTATGCTGCCTGGGGTGGCCAAGCAGCCGTGTTCCAGTGGTACGCGCAGCAGATGGCCAACCTTGGACAACAACAGCAACAACCTCCTGGAAGTGGAGGTGCTCCTGGCACCCAGTAAGCGCGTTCGCATTCGTGACAGGCGTGCTGTGATTACTCATGCGACATTGCGGTAATTCGTGACTCTGGTGACCTGGACTACTTTACTCACGCTGCTTTTGCTTGCAAGCGGCGAGTGATCCTTTTCTTTCGACGTCTTCCGCCTTGCCAAGTTTGGCCGTGCTTTTTCGACTGCTTGCTCATGCTTACCTCGACGTGATCTGCATCACTGGACGTGCATCGCTGGACGTGAACTTCGTTCCCCGGACGTGCTATATCGATGGTCGAATCCATCCCCCTCCAATTGGCGCGCAAGATCGTCTATGTCTACGTTCAACCTTGCTTGCAGATCAGTTTGGGTCTAAGCCCTGGAGGTACTATAAATGCTGCGTACCTGTGAAGGATCATGACCTAAGCAGCACCCATCAACCAACCACTCTCAGACCAGAGTCCATCTCGCTGGCATGATGTCGTGGCGTGAGCTCATAAGTATCGATGCTGGCTCATTCTGGGGCCCCTGCGTGCGCCCAACCTCTCTTGCGTTGGTCCGCCTCGAGCCTCGGTTGAGCTTTCATTACAGAAGAGAGGCGCAAGTTCGAGGTCGATTTGAAAACCAGCACCTACTTGCGGACATGTCTTGTGGTCATGCAATGAAACTGGAACGGGTTTCGGAGCTGCATGGTACTAGGTGGATGGATTTTCTGTTTGTTTTGTGCTTGATCGTTGCGGATGTGACCATAGTTCAGTAATGAAACTCTCGTGACTACTTGAAACCGCGGTCTATTGTCCACCCTCGAGTTGAAAACGGTCGAATCCCCCATGTCGAGTGTATCTCACTCGCTCGATTGTAGTACTTGTTCTGCATTTCATGGGGAACACAAATCGCGTTCTCGCTCCCACCGCGCATCGTACCTCCTTCCCGCCAAGCATCTCCCCATTGGACGTGTTTACACGAAGTCGTCTTGTGAGCTCTTGCGACAACCATGCTTCCTCCAGTGAATGCCAGTATCCTATCTGCAAACCCCAAACTTGACGCGCTCTATCGCGACCTCTGCACAAGCAAAGTTAATGATGATGGGAGCTCGAAGGCTGACGGCAAGACACTGAAGGAGCGGGAGGCGGTGGGGGAGGTGGGTGGTTTGCTTTCAATTCAACTACGTCGTTCCTTCCCAAACTTCCAAATCTCGACACAAGAATTCGAAGAAATCCTGCGGAGGGGTTGGCATTGCTACTGCGCGCTGCCGCCATTTCGCGACGCGCTCAAGGTGCCTCCATGGCGTTCAGTCCCTTTCCAACAGCATCTTCGAAACGAAATACCGAATGCTGGAGCTAACGTACGCGGCACAGGATCTCCGGAAAGCACGTACCGAAGCCGCAAAGCGAGGCTTGATCGTGTCTGGATTGCGAGCTCTGTCATACGGCAATGGCGAGTTGCCGGAGGAGGTCTGCTGCCCGAATGCGTAGACAATTTGCCCCATGCTGACCATTCCAGCTCCAAGAGCTCGTCGCTGTTGTCGCTGCTCTACTAGATGGGCAGATAGCGGAAGAAGACAAGGAGCTTTTGAATGATGATTTAGGGAGGTTCAAGGTACACTTTGTACCATCTTGGGAGTAGACCCAGTGCTAAACTATTGCAGGAGAACATGGGACAGATCACAACGGCCTTGGTCCAACTATTTCAACAAGATGCCATAACCATAGCCACCATCCTCGCGCCAGACGACCCACCGCACACGCGAGACTTGCCCATCTCAATCAAAGACATCCCGTCCTCAATTACAACAACCTCGACCCGCATCTCCGACTCCCGACTTCGCCTCGCCCACGAAGCGACCTCGCTCCACGCCCTTCACACAACCGTAATCGAAACCTCCATCCGCCTCCTGGAGCAAACCCTCCACGGCTCCGTAGCCCGAGGCGCGAAAGCCAAAGCCGACTACCTCGCGCTTGTAGCCGAAGGTGCGAGCAAGAAGCTCCGCGTGCAGCAGGCGCAGCTCATGGCGCAGGTGCAGTCGCCGGAGCTGCAGGAGGCGTTGAGGGTGAAGAAGGAGGAGGTGGAGAGGGAGCGGTTGGCGGTGAGGAGGAAGGTAAGGGAGGCGGAGGAGAGGTTAGAGGAGTGTAGGGGGGCGGGAG
>JAWXCT010001322.1:0-11981 GCA_034509035.1 Saxispiralis lemnorum
GGCGAACGATGCCGGGGGGTCCCCTTAGGCTCGTTTTGAAGGTGCGATGTTGGGCTGCTGTGGCAGTGGGAGATGAGTGGGCGGTGGGGTAGATTCTGAGAAGGGACATGTCTTTTTTCTCGTCGTTGCTGTCATTCTCTGAGTCAGGCTCTTCTGCATCGTCCATGTGCGTGTTCAGTAAGAGAAGGGCGCGGTAGAGGTGGCGGCTCGTGGGGACATTGGGGTCCCGGAGGACGTGGGAGGTCGACGCGGGGTGCATTGCCGGAACGGTCGGTGAAGTTAGCGGTATTGTTTGCGTCAGGCCAGAGAGTCGTTGCGTCCAGCGTCGAGCGCTGCAGTGTCCGGTGCGGCGTGTTCGCTTTCGTTCGCAGCTGCTGCGGCTCCTCAATCACATTTGGCGACGCGTACACAGCGGCGCGTTGAGCTCGATCCAGTCTCGATATAACTCCGCTATGTACGACTGTTGCACAGGCACAGTCAAGCAAGTTCGAATCCTCGAGACCGATGCTGGCCCTATGGTCGAAGACATGCTGCCAATGCGGCAAAAGTCGGTCTCCATGACAGTATTGTTCCCACGGAAGGTGCAAAGCAAGTAGGGGTTAAACCCCGTGCACGTCTCTGAGGCGGCTCGATGATTCGACAAATCCGAGGAAGACTGTGGGCTGTGCAGTCGAGGTGCCTCACTTGAACGCCTGCGACATTGCTGTTCGGGCAAGGCAGAAAGAACAGCTGGACGGACTCCAGATTTGTGGGTACAGGTAGAGCTTTCCATGGTCGCGGAACATTGCACAATGCTGACCAGTTTCGTCTCCATAGAGTATGCTCTTCGGTCTAACCAGACGGCATTAAGATTCGAGAGACGCCATTGACACGGGAGAGAACTTCCACCACAACCCTGGTTCAAAGCACCGATTCTTTTTTCTTTGGTCTATAGAAAGTGGAAGTCGGCGAAGAGTCTGCATTGTCTCGCAATGTGGCAACACTAACGTATCTCAAGCAAGTGAAATCCGTTTCAATCCTGACCTAAACCACAGCCTCTCAAGTCCCTCGACAAGGCTGTACGTATCAGACCTCCTGAACCTTCCCGTATCTCTTGAAATCTTCTTGCTTCACGTCCCGGTAGGAAATCGGAATGACGGCTAATCCAGAGAGGCCTATTTTTGCAAAAAGGGGCTTGTCTTCCGCGTGCACGTACTGCCTCCACGCGCAAAGGAGAGAGAGAGGCTTCCAAGAACTGATTGCGAAGAAATTGTATGAGCTTTGAAGAAAGGAAAAAAACGAAAAGGAAAAAAAGAATAGTGTATAGTCGGCCTGTCTTGCACTGTCCAATCGCCGACAATCTTGACAAATTAGCATTGTCACTGATGGTCTTCGTGAAGTCAAGCAACTGGTGATCAATCCTTCACTTCGTGGCTTCAGATGCAACGCGTGCGCACTTCTGGCAAGAATGGAGCTCGCATTCGGCGTTCTTGTCCTTCCGGACGGCCCACGCTGTAATGATGGCGCCATGCCATCATCCTCCTGGTCTTCGTCTCTACGCGTAACAATAGTCTCGCTTCGTTAGGGTTTTTCTATCCATATGCCACCTGCCGGCGGAACGCGTCAATTTCGATCTAATCGCGTAGCCCCAGTCTTTGCAGTGCCTCGCCCATGTCTTTCCCAAGCTCGGAGCCGAGGGGGCCAACTTCGACACAAACTCCTTGACCCAAGAGATCGAACGCACGAGGGGTGTTGGTGCCACTGAAATACCATGCACTGCTTGCCATTCACGCTCGGCGCTCCAGGACCAGCTTTCCGGGGTAGAATATATCTCCCCAGAACCCTTCTTCCGGTTCACCATGATCTGGTGATAGGGAAGATGGAAATGGGAATGCACACAAATGAGGCAAAATTCGTCCCTTTGCCCGTGCCGCAGCAAGACTTTTGCCAGCGGCGAAAGCGTTTGAGGGTCCAATTCTTCAACACGGTCAATGTATGGAAGTGCTGAATGGGACATATTGTGCCACGCGTAAGCTTGACTCGTCTCTGATTGCCAGAATAGATCTTTAGCCAGCCAGCTAAGCAAGGTCGAAGACCACACTGTCGTGAATGAGTAGCGAAAGGACGAAGCACCTATGGAGCGTATCGCTGATACCTACCAGTTGAGGCATACACGGACAACGCGGCGTCATCCAAACGGAACGCCCGCTGTGCCTGGGGCTCTACTGGGCAGCTCGCGTAATGAGGCGATACTGCGACTGGACGCGTGAGTTTGAAGACAACCCGAATCAGGCGCGCGGCACGCGGCACTACGAGAGATAGAACAACCAACCCGGACAGCGGTGCAAATTCCCGGACGCATCGCAAAGAATGTGAGGAGATTACAAAGCGACATCAGGCCGCGAAAAAAATGAGCTGGATTGGCGAAGGCAGGAAGGAGGTTTTGAAGAAGGGCTAGGAGAATTTGGAGGTGAGGGAGCAGCCTGTCAACCGCCGGGGCCAGGCTCCTATGGGAAGTAATCGCCAGCGACGCGCTCGATCCGACGATTGAGCAACTGTCTGCGCCTTGCGAAAGCGGTGGCACCATCTCGCCAGACCGCGCTCAGCGGCCGCACTCGATGGCTGAGGAACGACGGCAACTTGATGGTGCGCATATCATCGTCTTCGACGCCGCCTTGGATCAGGAGAAACAAAGGACGGCTGAGGATCAAAACTGGCTCGATGAGGGGCAACGCGTCTTTGACGTGGGTCCGCGGCCTCGAAGGACAAATACTCAGACCTCGGTGCCCGCGAAGACGGGAGGACCGAAACCTGGAATGGAAGAGAAGGTCAAGGGACTTGCTGACACCGTAGCGTCGAGGGATAGTTGGAAAAGCATTACCCCTGAGATGGTCAGCTTCGGCGATGGTTGCGGCGAACTGTGTTCCAGGCGTGTATTGACAGTCCCAGAGCTATGCACTGGCTACAAATTGACCTAATTGAAACAATTTGCAGGGCACACTAACTCCCTCGAAGGCCAGCTGGACAAGCAACATGCAGTGAATATTGCCAGATGAATCATTGCCCTTTAAATGTGTGTCACGCCATACCGATGTGGCAACGAACTGCAGCGTCAGGAGGCGGCAACAATCTCGAAGCAATGTCTCAACGACACCAGGACAGTGTCGGATGACTATCTTGCTGACATGATGAAAGCTATGGTTCTTGTAAACCAGCTCATCGCCACAGTAAGCGAATGGTGCTCCCGCATATCAGTTTTCGAGGTACCGTTGATGTGTAAGTTACTTATCTCCGCCTAGCGCCCCTCCATCTGACCGATTCAAAGGGTGAAAAAAACTGACCTTCTTCTATGAGCTTGAAAAAAGTGACATGAAAGCTAAGCAAACGCTGAGCTATTTTAAAGAGGAGTTGTTTGCTCGGAAGATGCCGCAATGGGATAGGAAACACCAATGGACGCCCGTCTCCTGTCCCGCTTTGGCCAGCCGCCTCTTGCTCAACTTCGTGCGGTCCAGAGAGAGTGCCGAGCTGACGATTCGCAGTCTTGGACACCATGGTTGGCCATTGCCCTTTATCCCGTGGACTTTTGATTCAGCGAATGGTCAAGCGAAAACCATGGGCTGGCACCGTAGAAACAGCAGCGTACGGGAGGGCAACGCAGACGATCTTGAAATTCAAGACAGCATCAAATCGCCTCAGTTGTATGAGCTCGCGGAGTTCGCCAACGGCGCCGAGTGCTTTCGTGACTATGCCAAACACTGGGATATTTGATTTGCTTGTCGTATACTGACACCACCACCACCGCAATCTGCGACGGCCAAGCTTGTCGTAACATTATCCACGACTGGTGCAAGGTCTGTACCTACATTTCTCAACAGATGGTGATGTCAAAAGTGCCCACTAACTGGGACTATGCTGCGAGGAAAATTCTGAGACAATCGTAACAGAGCTCAACAGGATGGGAGCGAGAACTATCTGTGCTTTAATGAGGGCCAGGCGGTGGTGCCTTTTCAAACTCGCGGGAGCAAGAGGAAAGCTTGACATAGGCTTTGGTGCGACAAAGCAAACGCAGCTCATGGTTTTCCTGGCACTGCAAAACCTGCACGAAGGCAGTGGGTTTTTCAAGCGTCTTAACCAAGGGGACTGGCTATGCAGAGATGGGTCACACCCCAAAGTTCTTCCGACTAGTAAGGGGGGAGTTGGGCTGTACTTCGAAGTGGAATATCAGGCGGTCGGAACATAAGGTGGCTCGAAGAACTTTTGTCTGAAATCATCGCTGTCACTTGGTTGCACTGATGGATGAGTATTCTGCTACATCACCTTTACCTTTCATTCATCGAGGCGCTGACTATCTGGGGTTCGTTAACCTTCCTGTTGCTTCTGCGTTTTCTTCTTCTCTTCATAGCTTCCGCTGCCGCACAATCTTTCTAGGCCACTGATGTGAACTGTGCGCTCAGATCAGATTTATTCTCGAGTCGAACTGGGTAGGGGACGCATTCTTCAACATCGGGCATCCAACCTCTTACCTGGTGCCGTTGGGAAGCTCAGGATGACGCTGCGCTAATAAGGTTTAGGATCTCGCCGGAACGAAAGGACGTGGGGGTTCTTGCATTGCCCCGCCGCTTGGTGGGATGCACCCCACCTCACGTCATCGTCGCATTGTCTCTGTCGAGGGCGAAACAGAGGATAACCCCATGGTACCTCGTAGGTGGCTTGATGGTCAGCCCGGTTAGGCATCCCGGCGGATGGCTGTAAGATAGGTACCCTACAGTTTGTGCGACTGGCCGCCTTTTTTTTCCTTTCCTCGACTTTCTCCTTCTTCCTCAAACTCTGCTCCCTGAACCCCGAAAACAACACCATCCGACTCCCCGACCACCATTCCAACCACCCGCCATGCCCCCAGTACGTTATCTCCTATCCCTTTTCCTCCCATTCTCCCAAACTAACCTCCGTTCCCCATGACAGATCACTCACCTCCTCTTCGACTGCGACAACACCCTCGTCCTATCCGAAAACCTCGCCTTCGCCGGCTGCGCCCAACTCGCCAACGAGATCCTCCCCGCCCACGGCATCGACAAACAATACACGGGCCACGAACTCCAGACCGAATTCGTCGGTACGGGCTTCCGGGGCCAGCTCGAGAAGCTCCAGGCCAAATACGCCTTCACCATTCCCCCGGACCAACTCGACGCCTACGTCGCCCGCGAGCTCGACACCATCGTCGCGAATCTGTCCGCCTCATGCGAGCCCTGTGAGGGGGCCACGGAGGCGCTGGGCCGGTTGCGCGAGCAGGGGAAGTACGGCTTGGCGATTGTGTCGTCGTCCGCGACGCCGAGGGTCGATGCGGGGATTCGTCGCGCGGGGCAGAAAGGGTTCTTTCCTGATGCGAAAGTGTTCAGTGCCGCGGATAGCGTGGACCCGCCGAGCAGCAAGCCGGATCCTACCATCTACCTGCATGCTTGCAAGGAATTGGGGGCGAAGCCGGAGCAATGTGTTGCGGTGGAGGACTCGAAGAGCGGGGCTACGGCGGCTGTGAGGGCGGGGATCCCAGTGATTGGGTATGTTGGGCCGTACTTGGCGGAGGGGGGGAGGGGCAAGCAGGAGGAGATGGCGGGCGTTTTGAGGGAAGTGGGGGTGAGAAATATCATGTGGGACTGGGAGGAGTTTGGCGAGAAGTTGGCGGAGATTGAGGCGAGCTGAGTGAGGTAGGAAGGACGCTCTTGGGGATAAATCCGGGGCTGAAGGCGTTCTCGATGGATGGGCGGGATGCTGGGAAAGGAGTTTGGAAGGGTTCGCCTTTAGATACGGGCGGCGCAATAATTCGGCCTTTACAATGCCAAAGAGCCCACTCTAGCCCACACAGTCTCGTCGCTGTTCTGTCTCTCCGGTACCTTCTTGTTGTTGAATTCCGCAACTCAGCTCGCTTGTGCCGATATTAGCAGGGAGCGCGAACTCCACCATCACTTACAGAGTGACAATGGCTCTGATGGTGACCCAACCAACTTGAATGAGTTGTCTCACACATCTCCGGAAATGCCAGCCGAACCCACGAAACCGAAGACGTTTCCAGCAAGAAGATGCGTCAAGAGCACAGCGACGCGCGTTATTCCGCATCTACCTGACCTCTCAGCGGACGGCTCACATCTATTTAAGACGATGGAGCATCTCCTACTACGGATGCGCCTGGAGCAGATGCAACCATCTGACCCCCTTCCCCTGTGGCGCTTGACCCTCCTCCTGACCATCTTCCAGCAGCTCGACCTGGCGCCCCCAATCCTACGACGCCGATTTGTCCCAAAACTCCAACGCCTGATCAGCAGCGACAAGCCAACCATCAATCCAGCCCATCCGCACGCGCACCACAACTCCGCCGCTGCCCTGCCGCCGCTAGAGCGCCAGCAATGGGCCGCCGTGCGCAGCTATTTTCACGTCCGCAGGAACCCTCCGCGAAGTGGCGCGACGGAGCAACGTCGCGCAAAGGTGGCTGAACAGTTTTCTTGAACCTTTTGCACCCATCGAGTTCCTCAACGCGCAGCTGCCCGAAAACGCCACCGCTGCCGCCCATTCCCCAAACACCCTTGCATTCCTGGTCTATCCGCCTGAATTGGACCGTGCGATCAAGACCTGCGACGCCATAGAGCTCCGCAAGCGTGCGGAGTGCCTGCGCGGCGGCCGCATCATCGCCGCACTACTGTGGCTCGAGGTTGGACGTGATATGCAACGTTCGACTGGAGGATCAGCAGAGCCTGTCATGGACCACATGGAGTATGCACTCTGCCAGGAAATGTGCCGCGCTTTCCGGGACCCGGACAAGCAGTTCTTGAGGAGGACACGTCGGGTGCATCTGGCGCTGGATGAGTTGTGGCCGGGGTTTGATTTTGAGGGGGGAGAACTCTAGATTGAACAGAGCAGCTCTTGAGGACCACTGTGTACAAAATATTGTGGCCAATTAAAGGTACTCGGGGATGGAGGATGGCGTGCTGAGAGTAGTAGGGCGACGAGGGAGGGGGTTGTTGATCGTTTGACTGAAAACGCCCGTATCGTCATGCTCCGAAGATGGGCGATCGACAAAGTCCAGCCGGGTCATGTACGCTCAACAAGAAAAGGCTCAGCTTAATGATATCTAAGCAGAAACTCCTCGAAATTGTCGCTCCTACGATGACAATTTCCAGATCCTCGTCTCCAACGTTTGGGCCGTTCCAGACGAAAGTGGGTGGGATGCACATAGCCTGGAGAGGTTCAAGCATGCCATGAAGCTACGAGCCTCACACGTGTATTCGTCAAGGTATGAGTCGCTGCTGGCCTGCTGTTCGCAGAATCCAGAGAGATGCTGGTCTCAATAGGGGTGATACAGAAGGGAAGAGACTGCAGCGAATTCGCGACTGAATCAACTCAGTCGCGATAGAGTAGGCGGACCGATTCCTCACCCCTCATCCTATGACAACCGCGAGAGAAGGAACATTGGAACGCTGGATAAACTCGAGAGCAGCCAGGGGTCTTTCGCAAGCTCGTTCTGGACCAAGGATATGTTGGAGGGAGCGGAGCAGTCTGCTGGGCTGCCCAGTGAGGTAAGAGGTGCCCGGTGGGTGTTACCCACTTCCAGGGGCAGTGTCGTCGGAAGAGGGGTTAGGATATGTTCAATCGACGCCATGTGGATGGTGGATTGCATTTGGCGCGGGAGATGGCAAAGTTCTGGCAGATCGATGACACGGCTTGGTGAAAGGTTTGGTGGTCCGTAATGAATCAAGAAAGCCTTCCATGTGAGTGCTCCACCCTTGATACTCTCATTGGGTAGCTGGCGAATACCATGGTACGACTGGGCGAAACGATCATGCCGTGAGGCCGACTGCCGCCCTGTTCCGGCAGTAAGGTGGTAAGGTAAGTTTTGTCGGCCATCCACCCTGTGAGGTCGAGCCGTACTTCTGTCCCCCTTTTCGCCTCCCCTGCTTTTCGCCCAGCTCACTTTGGCATCACACTGCTACCCCCACTCTCAAAGTGATCGATACAGAATGCCCAAAAGAAAGGCCAGTCGTTTACCTCCCGCTCGTTCGGCGCAGAAGGAGCGCAGGACCGATCTGCCACGCAAACAATACCGCTCCCTCCCGCTGGAGCTCTGGCTCGCTATCTTCAAATACATCGAGGCCGAGACCGCCTTTCTCAGACCAGACACGCTGGACTTCGTGCGAGCCAGAGTCGTTTTCGACATCTACCCGCCGGTGCGAGCCACACGCATCATCACCAGACGCGTCCGACACACCTACGCCGACTGTCTGGACCCCGCCAAACTCCCGCGCTTTGAGCGCGGCGAGTACGCTCGCATGCGCCGTTACTAAAACATCAGCTTGGCTCTACGCGAAGCAGCCTACGAAGCGTGCATCGCGGAGAAGTGGATGGCGGGCGTCCAACGACCGACGAGTATCCGCAACTTCGCAAACCTGGTGGCGTTGGGAACCCCGGACGAGAAGTTACTCGTCTACTCCTTCCCTCCCCGCACGCGCGCGGAAGGGCTTGTCATACGGTTCATGAACTGCGCGGTGGCGTGGATCGCTGCGGTAATGCTGCCGGGAGCGCTCTGGCCTTGCTCGGTGAACCGGCTGCGAAGGAGAACGGGGCTCGTTTGGTACTCAATATTCCAACGGCCGAAATCTCATCCTGGACACGGTGGCAGATGGTCCGCGAGAAGAAAGGATCATTCATTCAGTTCTCTGGAGAGACGCCGGTTGGTGACTTCAAACACGTTCTTGAAGCACTGGACTGGACGTCGCGGGCTATTGGGAACTGCGCGGGCAAATCTCATCCACTGAAAAAGATCAGATGCATTGATTTGGTCGCTCGCGATGACCCTTGGTATTCAAGTGTCCCGGACGAAGATGGGCAGCACCAGGCGTTTGCATTCGTCGTAGAGTGCATCGAAGCCATGTGGAAGCAGCTAGGGGTGAAAGGTGGCAAGGTCCGGTGCTTCCCACATGAAAGCTGCGAACTAAATCACGTCACGCTCGCAGACCAAAGAGAGTTGGAAAGAATTGTCCTGGAGACGTTGGGCACGATGTTTTGATACCAAGAACACCCACCCAAGACTGTTGTCTGGCATCGATTTGCATTCGCTTGCAATCCATACGCTCTTCCCCCTCCTGGTCAGCACGACACAGCTGGCCAATGTTTTCTGTGTGTCGACTACACGTCTCCAGCACCACAGACACACTAAAGCTTGAGTGATTTGGTTCATGGTGGTGTCTGGTGAACAGGATGAAGAGTAACGCTGAGGCGGCAGCGCGCGACCCGTCCAGAAGAATCCGCGCCACCGCCGTTTCCACCCTGAGACCCAAGCATTCTTCAACCCTACCGCCAACATGGCTCGCCATCAAGCCACGCCAACCCTCAAGCGCAAGAGGAAAGCGTCAGATGCTGAACCTGTACCCACTGCAAGCACGAGCTAGGCCGAACGTGAGACCAAACCACCACCCGCGCTCCCCCTCGAAATGTGGATGATATTTCTCGAGGGCCTGTGCCTTGCACCATGTACTTTGCGAGCTGAGCACATCACCATAATGAAGCACATCTTCAAGAAAGGCAAGAATTTCACCAACGAGCAAGCCGCGCTTTTCCCGGCATATCAGATGCGGAAGTGGATCAGAGTGCGCAAATATCCCAACATTTGCAGCAACATTCGCAACGCTGGCGAACGCATCCATTTCGAACTAAGGATACATGGCAGCAGCAGAGCAGCCGTACAAGGCGAAGGACCTCCTTCACGTCATGGGAGCAGCGCGACATGAGGAGCCTCACGTCGACAGGCCGCATTCAGTGATTGACTGCGATGCGGAAAAGCGGTCTGCGCACAGTGTCTGGGCATCAGCAGCATCGACATGTCGCGCATGGTCGTGCTGCTATCGCCCGACCCCGCGCCCCCGAACACCGCCCGTCCAGTAACACGCCAGGTGATGCAGGGCACCGCCTCCACTCTGCGAGAGCTAGAGGCCTTCAAAAAGATCCACGCTGCCACGTCTCTTGACCGGGAGCTGGTGGCGCAGGCGGACATGATGGTCAAGGTCACCAAGTGGACGCGCGGGACGAACCACCCGCTCAAGCGGATCCGGGTGGCGAATATTCTGCATTACAAGCGGTGGGCTGCGGAGGAGGGGGTGGTGAAGAAAGTGTCGAGGGCGATTGAGAGGCTGTGGCGGAAGCTGGGGATTGAGTATGGGGAGGTGCGCATGTTTACTTAGAGCTTGGCTCAGAGTCGAAAGCTTCTGGGTCGTTGGACAGCGTCGACGAGGTGTCTCGTGGTCTTTGGACAGAAACACGCAGGTGGCACAAGGTTTTGCGTCCACCTAAAAACAAAGAAACCTAGCTCTGTTCATCTTTTGCGACCTTTCCATCTCTCAATCCCATCACAGCCATCATGTCGAGCGAATATCAACCCATGTGCAAGCCCCTGCCACTGGGGCTATGGATCCGGATCTTCGAAGTTTTTGATCTTCCAGTTGCCTTCCTTCGACAGTAAAGTCAATTCAGACTCTCATCGGTAATTGAATACAACAGAAAGGACCCCGGCCCGAATGCAGACCGTTCCATTATCTTTTCCGCAGCCAATTTGCCGCACTTTGAGCACAAAGGTCTCGCAGGGATACATGGGTTGTACAAAATCAGCGCCAAATCGCGCGCGGCGGCCGACCGAGCCAAGATGGCCGAGAGGTGGATCGACATGAGTGATCAGCCGAACGGTCTATGGGTTTTGACCAAGGAGGTCGCGCTTGAGAACAATCGGGCCGATGCAAAAGCATTGCAACGCACTGCTGGCCGCGACGAAGCTTGTGAGGCCAAACCAGGGAGCGCCGTCGCCAGAGTCCCGCAGCGCAGCCGGATGGTTGTGCGGCCCTGGCGATGCGAAGGATTGAGCCATAACACTCCGATCCCGAGGCGACAGATGCGCGAGGTGCTCAAAAACATCGCGGAGATCGATGTGGAGGAGCCATCACCTGCGCGTCGAGCATTCTTATTCTGGCCGGAGTCCGACAGCTGGATTCCATAGCCGAGTGGCCAGAGTTGGAAGACAAGGCCAAGCGAGCGATGCAGGACATGACACGGGCGATTCATGGGTTGTGGCAGAGGCTTGAAGTCACAGACGGCGTGATCCACTTGTGGGAAGAGCGGCAAACGTCGATTTGCCGATAGGCTGCGATGGCTTCGCAGTATTAAGAGGCCATGGCAAAATGGATGGGTGGAATGCAGCACGCCCGGGCTGTCAATGTTCACTCAGCGTTCCAGGCGTTCAACAGCAATCGGACGAAGCAAGAATCCAAAATCTTCAACTCTCCTCTTCTTTTCGTCCCTTTCTTTCTCCCTTCATCTCCGCCGAGCTCTTCAAGGACCCCGAAAGCACGTAGAGCACGTCTCCTCTCGCCCCCTCCTTTCCCTCTTCGAACTGACTCCAGTCCAGCCAATATGCCACGCGCACTCCGCAGCGTCGGCAAGTGACACCATATCTCTTCTCAAACCCATCGTCAAGCTTCAGCACCATTGGTGCAGCATCTTCGACCGTTGACCCGGAAAGGACGACGGCGCCGGGGAGCGGGAGCGTGGACGAATTGGAAATTTTGCAGATGGAGCTGCCGTCGGATTTGCGCACCGGGAGGCTCTCCAAAGACGCAAATGTGGCAAGCAGGAGTTCTGTGCAGAGGCAGTGGTACGTGTGAATGTCAGCAGAGGCCATTGTAGTTGTGGTGGTTGTGTTGAAGTCAGTAAGTAGTGCAGTTGCTTTCAGTGAAGTCCAGCCTATGTTCATGCCTGAGGCAATCAAATAAGTTGGGACAGCTCTGCCCCAAGTTTCGGGGTTCGAGTTTCAAGCTTCGTCCTTCATCCCATCTCTTCAACATCTTCTTAAACCACCTAGAATGGCGGCGAACACGATAAAACCCTCGGTTCTCCTCTCCGCCCTCAAAACGTCGAAAACGTCCTACCCGCCCCGTCTCCTCACCCTTCCCCACCTCCGCGCCGCCTCCACC
>JAWXCT010000132.1:6512-18487 GCA_034509035.1 Saxispiralis lemnorum
CCCCCGCTTCCTCTCAACCCGCCCTATTTCCGGCGGCACGCTCGCCCTCCTCCGCCGGTCCTCCAAATCCGCGCGCGCGTTCTCCTCTTCCCAACCCCGCCGCCACTCCGCCTCCGCCCGCTCGTCGTCGTAAGGCGTCAGCGCCGCGGCGTCTTCGCTGTGCGCCCTGGATGGCCGGTTGAAGTACTCGCCTGCCGCACCCGCGCCCGCTCCCATGCCGGGCGGTGGTGGCGGGTAGCCGCCGCCCGCCTGGCCGTTGGCGCCGTAACCGTCTGCTGGCACGGGCGGGGTGTCGTAGGCGCTGTACTCCTCGCGGGGGGGCGGAGGGAAGTTATAGGGGTCAAAGGGGGGCTGCTGGTATTGTGGCTGGGGTTGAGGTTGCTGCGGTGGGTCGCGCGCGGGTCGTAGTCGGCGTAGGACATTTTTCTAGTTTTCTTCTGGGGCAAGCTGTGTGGGGAGAGGGTTGGGTTCCAGCGGCGAAGAGAAGAAAGAGAGGCGGAGGCGAGAGTTTGCTTTGCGCTGCCTTGGTGTCGCAAAATGACGTAGGAGGGGCGCGGTGCATTGTGCCCCGCGTGGGACACACTGCAGTAGGGTGTGTTGGCGACGAGCATTGGATGGTCGTTTTGGGGGCGGATCGGCAGGGTGAGATTGCCTTGCTACGCACCATCTTGCGTGACATGGCCGGTGAGGCCGTTGGTGACGGGTAATTGATCCTTTCTTTAGAGCTGGGTCGAGAGTTGACGTGTATTAATAGAGTTCAAAACTTAAGTGGCGAACGGAGTTCAATGATGAAAATGGCAAGAGCGAGCTGCCATTTGACCGTCCGGATGGGCCCTCTGGTATTTGCCTATCGTTCCTTGTACATCTGACCGCGCCCGACTGTTCCTGGATAGATCATGAAGATTCAATCCTTGATACTCCAAAATTGAACATCTGCGAAGCACGCGACCTGCTCGACGGCAGTACCTCGCGGCATGATCCATGACATCATGTGCGCGAGGGCGGGCTATCGCAAGCCTATGGAACTTGAAAATGTTGCAACAAGTGGCACAGCGGCGGCCAAAGCTGTCGTGCATGCTCCCTTGGCCTGTGGCCTTGTTTCAGGAGGATCACGAAGGGTCTTGGTGCTCTCCACCTTCTCACGCATACGCCGTATGCGTTAGGTTTTCGACCCTAGCTTTCCTGCTCGTCTCGACCAACAGGCTCTGACAGTGACGTGGCTGAGAGCCCACCTCAGCGCTCGAGCGGACCAACCTCCACACCCCGCCGCACCGTCTCCTTAATCCGCTGCTTGGCCTCAGCCTTCTCTTCCTTAACCTTCTCAGCCCGCATCCTTTCAAAACTACCCCTGGCACCGAACTTCATCTTCGTAATCATATTCATCGCCTGGCCTTTCGACACATCGTCCACTGAGAATTGCTTATCGGCCGGGCGTGTCTTATTCAACATCTTGATCTGCCCCTCGCTCGCAGGTTTCTTCCGCCACGCAGCAAACGCGAACAAGAACTGACGCGCCCACTTCGCGTTCGCAAACGCGTCGCCCGCGCGCACAGCTTCCTCGAGCGATCCGGCCTGCGCGATCTCGTAGGGCCGGAGAAACGGCGCCGAAGAGTCCATGGCTCCGGTGTTCTTGAGCGTGACTTTCACGGTGTAGCTGTCGGCCCCGTCCCTGAGGACGGTAAGATAGCTCCCCGTGGCGTTCGAGAGGATCCAGCGGTTGGCTTCGACCTGGACCCAGGCGAAGACCGACAGGCTGCGGATGTGGCGCTCGCCCGATGTGTCGCCAATCAGATCGTGTACGGTGTCGTAGTGCGTGTACGTCAGTTCCCGGTGGCCTTGCCGAGGCTGCGGTTTTGGGTTTGCGCGCTCCGTGGCCTTTTCTTCCTTGAGCGCTTCCATCTCGGCCATGTCCGCGTTTTTTACCACTTCATGCGGATCCAGACCGAACAGGGTGGGCGTAGTAACAATGTCTTGGGCCAGGCTCGCTACCATGTCTATAACGTGGCAGTCTTGTTTTCCTGCGAATGTTCGAACGCCTCGGCCGACCATTTGCTGGAGCAGGGTACTGGATTTCGTAGGCCGGGCGAGTAAGACGCAATCAATGTTAGGCTATCAGTGAGATATCAGTCAGTACTGAATTCTTGACCAAGGCAGGTACCGTACTCACTATATCTGTCCCTTCAGTGAAGATGCCACAGTTCAATAACAGCGGAAATTTACCAGCCCTGAAATCAGCAACCTTCTGCGCTCGCTCTTTGGCGGGGGTGTTGTTCGTAACGAAGCGCGCATCAAAGCCGTTTTGACGAAAGGTGTTCGTCAGGTCTTGTACATGCTGGACATCCACACAGAACCCAAGGGTAGATTTGCGACCTTCAGCAAGTTCCATCCACGTTCGCACCGTATTCTCATTCAGCTCGGGAGAATTGACGGCGCCAGAAAGAGAGCCAACTTGGAAGTCACCCTTGGTGCTGCGGACATTAGATAGATTGGCCCCAGACTCGACGGTCGTGAAGCGGCATTGCGAGAGCCACTTTTCTCCAATACCTTCGACAAAGTCTCTGCCCTCTGGTCAACACCAACAAGTGACAACAATGAAGAAACTCATACATACTTGACGAACGAGATACGATCGATTGCAGACCCCAACTTGAGGCCATCTGGCCGTGAGAACGTAGCTGACACGCCGACCAAAGCAGTTGAGCCCCGTGTTTGCTCACATTTTCCAACCAGCTTGAAATGATCAAGAATGCGCATATAAGTAGATGCCACGATGTGGTGCGCCTCGTCCACCACGAGTAGCTTAAAGCGCGAAGGTTCGTATCGACCCAAACGCTCTGGTGACTTCAAGCTCATTACGCTCGCAATGGTGATGTCGGCCAGACCAGACGCTTTGGATCTACCCATCTCGACCTCAACCGTTTTGTCGGGGTACTGGCGGCGACATTGCGTGGCCGCTTGTGAGACTAGTTCCTGTCTATGCGCCATAATGAGAGTTTGGGTTGCATGGGGGGTTGGAGAAGGGAGCCGGTCAATGAGGCGGCTGAAGATAACCTAGAGTCCGGCATCGTCCGTGAGTCTTCTAGCGGCAATAATGCAGGGTCTGTCTTCAAGCGTGGCGTACCGTCTTGCCTCCGCCCGTGGCGATGGAAATGCCGACCCTTCTGTGGCCATCGGCAACGTCTGTCAGCACAGCCTGAATACATTCTTCCTGATAAGATCGCAGCTGAAACGGTTCAGTGACAGGTTGGGGGAATTCTTCAACAGTTGTTGCCAACCATCTTGCAGGTTTGCTGGCTTGAAGCAGTTGAAATGCATGCGCCGCTCGTGACACGCGCGTTGGACGCGTCGCTGCGATGCGAATGATGGGAGAAAGACATCCTGCTAACGGACATCGTCCGCGCGCAAGACCTAGCATGTGCTTCGAACATCAGTCGCTTGAAAGCTCGCTGCTTTGATCGCTGAGAGCACCAGAAACAAGGTAGAATTGAAAGAAAGCGCGGTGGTTTTGTTGGAACAGGGCAGATAGGTGGTGGTGCACGATCTCACGGGCAGGATCAAGAGCGACTCCGCGTCGGCAGGATCCGCTCAGCCCTATGGAGTGGATGTCAGCCCCACCTGTTGCTTCCAGAAGCACCAAACCACACTTCGATCCATCTCGACCGCTTTCCGACGACGAGGTGCTGGCGCTCTGATCCGAACCATGGGCAGGGACTGGGGCGCCTAAGAAGCGAACATGGCGGCAAGAAGAAGCCTGGGCGGTGGCCGCGTGCTTGGATCCGGGAAGAACCTCGCTCCTCCAGTCCCGAACCGCCCTCCTGCTGCAGCGCCTCTCCGGAACGATGGTCTGCTGTCGCCATCAGAGAGCTCAGTATCGCTCGGCAGTCAGACATCCAGCACGCCCATATCGACCGACCATGAAGACCTTACGTCCCGAGTCGCTATTGACGAGCACAGCTCCGCGCAGGCGGCAGCTGCGGCCAGCTCAAGGATGGTCTGCCCAATATGCAATGAAGAGATGGTAGGCCTGATACTGCATGTTGCCGCTTGAGCTTGTACTAATAGTCCTAGACGACACTCCTGCAGCTCAATAGGTGGGTACGGAGACTGGAAACCTCACTGACGACCGCGCAACGCTAAACCGTCACCAGACACATCGATGACAACCACGGCAACCTAGAAGAGGTGAAGCAAGAGGAGGCTAAAGACTGGTTCGAGGAGCAAATGAAAAAGGCGAAGAAGTTTCAGCCACTACAGCTTCTGAACCAGAAACTTAGAGGTCTCGAGGTGTTTGAATCGAACAACGATGCCGCCCCGACCCCGGCCACAGTGCCTGTGCCCTCCGCGCATCGCACCATCTCGCCGACACCCGCATCAGCACCGGTGCACACCATCTCGTCGCCAGATCCGGATGATGTGATCACGCGAGCGCACTGGCAGCGCCCGCGAGGCCAGGACCAGTGCTCCGATCCTATGTGCGGCCAAAGACTAGGGGCGGCAAATGGACAGGTCAACTGCCGATGTTGCGGAAGGTTGTTCTGTGAGGAGCACACGATGTACCAGATGAAGCTTTCAAGGTCCGCAAAGCATGAGCCGACCCGTGGCATGTGGTACAGGGTATGCGAGACTTGCTACAAGACGCGAGAGGGGTACAACGACCACACAGGCCTTGAGCGCAACCACATGGGATTCTTTGGAGCCTCGAGAAGGATGAACGTGGACAAGCAGTACTTGGAAACGAGCCGCCTGGAAACGAGACTCACCAGGCTTACACAACTTCTTTCTGATCCGCCGCCCCCCGATCCAAAGCAACGGTCAATATGGTCCACTATCTCTGGAGACAGCAAGGAACATATCAGAGCTTTGGAGCAGACTGTCGTTCCTTGGGAAGATGATGCTTCGGTCGTGGAGTGTCCGTTTTGCCAGCAACCTTTCTCCCAGTATATACTCCGACGGCATCACTGCAGAATTTGTGGGCGAGTCGTTTGTGGAGATCCTGCAACAGCTTGTTCAAGCGAAGTCGGTCTCAACGTCGATCGAAGTGAGTCTTGCTAAGTCTTCAGCCATCACTCCGAACACCTCGAGCTGTCGTTGCTGACACTCCTCAAGGTAAGGACCAAAAGACGCCACTGGACGTTCGAATGTGCAAGGATTGCCAGCGCACCATCTTCAGCAAAGCCGATTTCGCGCGAGAGCTCGCAACAACAACAATAGATCAGCGCGCCTACGAGAACCTGGTCCAATTCGAGTATGGAATCCGTCTCTTACTACCAAAATTCCAGCGGCTGCTCTTAACCCTCCAGTCCCCGGAGCAACCACCCACGCCCGCCCAGCTTGCCGAGGCAAGTAAAGTCCGCAAGCGCCTAACTGACGCCTTCACAAAATACGACGCTGCCGGGCGGCGAATCCGCGACCTCCCCACTGAAAGCCCCACCCAGGAGCGCCTGCAAAAAGCCGTCTACCAGCAAGCGACCAACTTTTTACACGTGCACATGCTGCCCTTGAAGTCCCTGCCCAAGATTCTGAAGCACGCCACGCCCAATGGCAAACCTGCGCCCGCTGCGGCCGAAAAGCGTCCCCAGAACGCCCTGGCCGCCATCAATTACAACAAGCTCGCGGGCAGCGGTAACGATGCTCGTCCGAGCTCCAGCCGCAACAGCAGTACGAGCTCCGCTGCGGTCACGGCGCTGGAGGCAGAGGAAAAGCAGCTGAGGGAGCGGCTAATCGTGATTGAGGAGCAGAAGTTCTTTGTCGAAAACATGATTGCGGATGCAAATAAGCGCCGGAAGTTTGATGAGGTCGGGGCGTTAGCGCAGAATGTCGAGGATTTGAGTCGGGAGATTGATCAGATTCAGGCGCAGCTGAATCAGATGGATTTTGCAGGGGCTTATGTGGGGGATGAGAGTGCGATCAAGTGAGAGTCTCACTACATAGTACTCGGAAAAGGGAGAGCATCAGAGCCAGGGTGAGCAGTGATCGAGGTGGCCGTGTCCGCCTCCCTTGACCTCGCCTTCGGATCGTCGACTGCGCCGACTGCTACCCATTCGCCGCTCTGGGCTCCTCTGCACGACCCTCTGACGGTAAGATACTTCCGGCATCCATGGTGCGCCTAACGCCCATTCTGTGCGAGGTTCATGAGTCTGGGGCAAGCGCTCATACGCGGCGCCATTAATCAAGGGGAGGGAGCCGCCTGGATGACAGGGGCGAGCCCAGCGCGCATGGTGTACGGCAAACAGCGCCACTCACACATGCAGATTCACTTGAGAGTGAGAACGGGCACCGCAGAGCGGCGTTCAGCTAGGAGGCGATGCGGAATTTTTGCGGCTTATGGTGTTCTGACTCCAACTTGGGGAAAAGGCTTTGATGAATACAGGATGACCAGGACTGGATAAAGGTGAGCAGCTTGCACAGCAAGGACTGCGAATAGGCCAGGAGCAGCTGAATGTGCCACTCATAGCCGAGGAATCGAATACTTTGAAACAGAAAGAGGTCTACTGCCAGTAATTTTCGTTCGCTGTGAAGATCATCAGGGACATGAGAGGGGGCACTGTCGTGAACATAAGGCGTCAATGCACATAACGCCAAGACATCAACGCGAGCTCGGTCTGCGACCTTAGTGGCGGGCCGGCACGGCAATCGATTCACATCCGCGTTGCCGCCAAAGCGTCCCGCCGTCGATTGAACCACAACTACTCACCCAACAACCTTCGACGTCACCTCACAACGCCCTTTCACTCCCTCACTCTCACTCTCTACTTCTCTCATCCACGCCTCCGCGCACACTCGCTCGCTCTGCGCAAATGCAAGCTCTTGCCCGCGAGAGCTTGCCGACCCACCACTTCCAGATGCCGGATCGCTGAAGCCGCTATCTTTTGTGTTTTTGAGACCCCTCTCTCAACCACCGACACGCGCAATTGGGGGAGGAGATGGCTGCTATGGAGCGGCGCAGGAAGCGTATGGATACCTTTGTGATTGGGGCTGTTGTTCGGGGCTGTGGCTGACATTGCCTGAAGGCGAGTTGAGGGAGTCGAATTGGAGGGCGTGGAAGGGGGAGAGTGGTAGGGCTTCCCCGCTACGTTTTCGAACGCACGAAGCTGATTGAGGGAATTCAGATGTATTTCCCACGCAGCCGAATCTCGACTCCAACATGAAGAAAAACACGGCCTTCATCCGGCGCATCCGCACTTCGATCAACCCGGGCGCAGTCAGTACTTTCCTCCAGGAAGTCCGCACGCTCTCCCTCCACAAATACCTCACCGAGATCGTGTCAGCCTGCTTCGAGGGGCTGTGCAAGCTCAAGGTCGCCGCCGACGTGAGCGCGGGCGTCGAGCTTGTGAGCGCGCTCCACCAGCGCTTCGGACCGGAGGATTTTACATGCTATCTGGGGTGGCTGATCGGGCGAGGGTTGAGTACGCCCGATAAGGCGCAGTTGAAGGGGTTGGCGCAGGAGGTGAGGGAGAGGGAGGAGAAGGAGCGGGTCTCGAGGCAGAGGGTGCTGCTTCGGGTTGCAACGGAGTTGTGGCTGGCGGGGGTCCTGAAGAGCTTGGATGATGTGACGAAGCCGGAGGAGGCGAATAAGCTGAAGGAGGGCTCGCGCGGGGCGGACAGCTCGGCCAAGGCGAAGTTGAATGGGGTGCGCTCGGACGTGGCGGATCCGGAGCCTTTCCCGCTCGAGGTGCTGAAGGATATGCTCAGCCATGACCGGGAGCACGTCAATTTACCGTTGGTTGTTCTTTTCGTCAAGACTTTCGCATGGGACGTTCTGGGCAGTCGCTCGGGCAAGAACGAGGGCAGGAAGGATGTCGCGGAAGACGGCGCTACGACCACCGTCAATGGGAATCAAGAGTTTGCGACCTCGACCGAAGATGACGACGCCGCGGTCAAGGATACTCCAATCACGGCTCCAGAGCTACAGCAACGCTTCCGCAACATTCTGGTCCGGTATTTCGAAGACGTCAAGGCGCATATCGTTCGAGACCAGAAACACCTGGCGAGCCAAGGCAAGAGGAATGCGGAGGCCTACGTCAAGTCAGGAGAGGTCTTTGAGGATCGGCAGGCAAACTACGACAAGCTTGTCAAGGCTCAGGAGAAGCTCGTCTCCAGCGCGCAGACCCTGGCCGAAGTACTCGGGGCCGAGATGCCGGATCTGTCTGAGAAAGACGCTGCGGCTGCGGGCATGGAGAGCAGCATCGGCCTTGTTAAGACGGGCGAATACTTACGGGGTCAAGGCGATGGGGCAGGCATTTGGGAAGACGAAGACGAGCGTCGCTTCTACGAGAATTTGACCGATCTCAAAGATCGGGTCCCAGGGATTCTGCTTGAGGACGGCAAGAAGAAGAAGGACGAGAGCGACGACCAACTCGTCAAGAAAGCTGAGTTCAACTCCGAGCCCAAAGAGAAGGCGGACGCCAAGCCCGCCGACGGTGAGGACTCGTCCACCGCGATCGCCAACAAGACTGTGGGTGCGCAGGTGGATGCTCTACTTGCGCGGCTCGTGGAGCTTGCGACAAAGGATCAGGTGGACCAATTCGCGATCGACTTCTGCTTCCTCAATTCAAAGGCCTCTCGCAACCGTCTGATCAAGTCTGTCCAGGAGATTCCGCGTGGTCGCACGGATCTCCTTCCGCTCTACGGGCGTCTCATCGCCACGCTCGGTCGCTATTTGGCTGACATTCCGCAATCGCTGATTTCGTACCTTGATGACGAGTTTCGTAGCCTTCAACGCCGCAAGTCAAAGGAGTTCTTGGGGCAAGTGCGAATGGTCAACATTCGATACATCGCCGAGCTCGCCAAGTTTGGCGTCGTGCCCGAGCATGTCATCTTCCACTGTCTAAAGGTCAGCTTGGACGACTTCTCACGCATGAATCTGGAGATCATCGCCCATCTGCTTGAGAACTGCGGGCGCTACTTGCTGCGGAACCCCGAGACGTCACCCAGAATGTCTTCGTTTCTGGAGACACTGCAGCGCAAGAAAGCTGCGCAGCACTTAGGTCAGCAGGAGCGCATGCTCGTTGAGAATGCGATGTACTATGTCAACCCACCTGAGCGTGCGGCGATCGAGCAGAAGGAGCGTACGCCTCTGGATCTCTACGTACGCAAGCTCATCTACGTTGATCTCAACAAGAGAACGCTCGAGAAAGTCACAAAGCAGATTCGTAAGTTGCATTGGGAAGAAGCCGAGGTGGTGGAGCTGCTTCGCAAGATCTTTGTCAAGCCCGGTAAGATCAAGTACGCCAACATTCACCTGCTGGCCATCATCCTTGGGGCGCTCTACCGCTTCCACTTCGACTTCACGGTCACGGTGCTGGATGAGTTGCTCGAGCGCATCACGACTGGCCTGGAGATCAACGACTTCAAGTACAACCAAAGGCGCATCGCCGAGGTCAAGTATCTCGGCGAGCTCTACATCTACCGCCTCGTCGACTCTGCGCTCATCTTCGACACGCTTTACAAGCTCCTCAACTACGGTCACGAGAGCTATGTCACGCCGGGTAAGATCTCCGTTATCGACCTCCCCGACGACTACTTCCGCATCCGCCTCGTGTGCTCCTTGCTCGAGACCTGCGGTATGTACTTTGAGAAGGGCACCATTAAGAAGAAGCTCGACTTCTTCCTCGCGTTCTTCCAATACTACATCAACTTGAAGGATCCGCTGCCGATGGACATTGAGTTTGTGGTGCAGGACTGTTACAGTACCCTGCGGCCGCAGTGGAAGCTCGTGACCAGCGACTTCGCCGAAGCCAGTCGGGTCTTCGCCGAGATGACGAATCAAAGCAACCAGGACAACGCTTTTGGCAAGACGCAGGAGCTGGAAGAAGCGGACCCTAGGGACGAGCAGTCGGACGAAGAACGGCCTGACGGCGAGGAGCAGGCGCTCGCAGATGGCGAAGCGGAGATCAAGTCTGACCCTGAAGAAGGCACTGAAGATGCCACCGTTGACGCCGAGGACATCTTCTCGGACGAAGACGAGCACATTGTTGTAACACGGGCGGAAGACCAACGCGACCCAGAAGCTGATGCAGAGTTTGATCGCGAACTTGCGAAACTGATGGCAGAGAGTGTGGAGTCCCGCAAATTCGACCGCAAGCCTATGTTCGATGTTCCCCTGCCAATGCGTCGGACCGCCCGTGAAGCCGCACCCACACACTCGACCGAAGACATAGGGAGCGGCGGTGACTCAGGTGCCGTCACGCCCACGGCCGGGCCCAGCACAATGAAGTTCGCACTCCTGAGCAAGAAAGGTAATCGGCAACAGGTATGTCTTACGCGGCGCGCCCGGTTCCCCCGATTAGTCTAACGCTAAGCGCCCCCCGCAGACCCGCGCCATCGACCTCCCCTCCGACTCCAACTTCGCCGTCGCCATGCGCACGCAACAACAAGCCGAGCGCGCTGAGCAACAACGCATCAAAAACCTGGTCCTCAACTACGACCTCTCTGACGACCAGCAAGACGGTGAAGACCCCGCTTTCCCTTACACCACCACCACACCCACGCACCCTCTCAACAGCACCAACAACGACAAGCGCGCGCGTCTCGGCGGGGGTTCTCTCAACAAGCCTCTGCCGTCGCGTCAGCACGGAGCGCGACGCGACTCGGCCGCCCGCTCGCATGACGGTCGTCTTCAACGTGAGACCGGCGCGGGCGGGAGGGCGGCGGAAAAACGCGTCCAGCGTTGCGGTGCACAGGCGTCTTCTGGTGCTTTTGTTGCTAACGCGAACCCTCCCTCTTGTTCTCCTTCTTCTGCTGTCAATGGAATTTTAGCTCCACAGAACGTTCCGGCTGACCAATCAGGGGTCCTTGACCAACCGCACGGGCAGCCGCGCGCGGATAAGGCGGGGAATGCGAGGAAGTATCAGCGTGCGAGGAAGTTGCAGTTGGGGGATATTGAGTGGTAGGTCTAGCTTGGTCTTCATGACCGCCACCGCTATTTCGCGCCGTTCGAGATGAAGCGGAAGTCATCTTTGGTTTTTCGCTGACGAGTGGATTTCCTTGCTGGGATGTGAACAGGACATAGTGGCTTGCTGGTTGCGATGGCACCGTGCTGTCGCGTTGACACATAAACCCCCCCGAATGCGCGCAAACGGAAGTAAGACTCGCGTGGAGCGTCAGGTCCGCCGGACACTGAGACGAAGCGAGATGAGTGGCGTGTGCTCCGCTCTGGATGCTCTCTCGCCCTTCCGCTCGATTATCTCCCAATGAGCAGACACGGCGAGTGCTGTTGTGGAGGTACAGCTCGTTGCCTTTTTTCTCTTGCCTATAGGTGACGGAGCTCAGATGGTGAGCCGATCGAGTGGCCTATAAAGCGGTCATTCGCCGACAACGGGAGGTATAAGATGCGGCCTCCGCCACTCGGCTGAGAAAGCGAGGAGCGCGCGGCATTGCAGTTTTCGGCGAATGGCGTGAAAGAGAGGGGTGCATGCGCGGGAAGGACAGGGAGATTGTGTGCTTTTTGGACTTCGGGGGAGACGAGATACTACCACATGCTCCTTATGGAAACGGGTTGACGATGATCACTTGCTTAGGTCTGCTATGGCATCGGACAAGGTAATTCGTGTCGTGCGAGTGATGTGGAGGTCACTTGTCTTCTTCCCGGGTGGATTATGGAGGCGCGAAATGGCTACGGTAGTGTGAGACGGGCATGCGAGAAAACCGTACTGATCGCAACAGGCTCGTTCTGAATACAGCTGTCGGGCTACACGCAGTGTCCTGCTCCTGCCAGTATCCGACACGCTCACGAGCGGCTGCTCAGGAAAAACCCCCCCTCCTTTTCATCCTCCATGAAAACCTACGTTCCCCCGTTTGCCATTGACTAGGACCACTCCCACGCGCTTCGCCGCGAGATCCCGTCCCTCCACAAGACCAACAACAACAACAACAACAACAACAACCAGGCCAAAAGCCGGCAGGAAGAATGAAACGCCAGCCCCCAAACCCCAAGCGCCAGCATTGCCGCTCCACTCCAGTCCCCTCGCCTCCTC
>JAWXCT010000132.1:35711-56524 GCA_034509035.1 Saxispiralis lemnorum
CCCCCCGGACACCTCCCAATCCACCACAATAACACACCCAACACCAATTTTCCTTCACCTTCTCGCAAGCTTCACCAACAAGCACATAGCCCTTTCGGACATTCGTGCCGTCAACCAAAGCCTCTTTCATCTTTCGATCAAAGACCACGACCCTGCGCAAACGTTTCGTGCTGTTCCCGCTCTTTGCTGCGGCCGCGCGCTGGGAATATTTCAACCACGCGCTCACCCACCTTTCAGTAAGTCAACTTATTAGCACCACCACCATGCTCGGCATCGATCCTTGGTATAGCAACGCAGTTGCTCAACCTCCTGATGTATAGGCGCCCATCGGTAGCGACCTTGCGGCCCCCTTCCGACGTGCGCATTCCCACAGCAGGTTCCTCGAGGCATGTCAGTGCTAACACGTTGCGACGATTAGACCACACCACGACCACCCTAGTTCGCATCCTCGCCCTCACCGAGATGTCTTTGACCCGCTCTTCGACCCGCAGCCCCTCCGGCCGTGCCAGCCGCGTCAGGGTGAGTATCCCCCGCTAGGCCTTTCTCCATATGCGCAATCAGAGTACTGATCCTTGCGCACTTCAGGGCGGTAGCGTCAACCGCAACCCGACACCGGCGCCCAACGATCGTCTTGACGCACTCGTCCTTGTCGCGTCCTCAATCAGCGACGGGCCCTACCTCTCCGAGCTGTTCGTCGAGACGCCTGAAGGTCTTCGCCGCGTGACGATGTGGGTCGGCGGCATCCCCCATTTCTCCAGGAGCGAGCCGGTCGTGACGGCGGCCGGGGAGTACTATGCGGCCTTGGAGGACGACCAGGTGGTTGAGAGCGGCATCGACTACGACGACCGCATCCAAGAGGAGGAGGGGATATTTCCTGGACCGCCGGCCATCGGAACCACCACGACCACCTCCGTCGCGCCATCCGTTGCGGCTCCAGCTACAACGGCACTGGTGCAGCATGCTGCCGGCGCGAGCCAGACGCAGTCCGTTGCCGGAGCTCCTGCTGCGCAGCCCCTTGCTGCCCCCGCCGCCAATCAACCAACGGCCCCCGTGCTCCAGCCCGGCGCAGCCGCCTTCGCTCTCGCGCCTGCACCCCAAGCTGCCCCCAACGCCGGCGGCGGCCCCAACCTCCCAACCGGCCGCAACGCGCACCTCTCCACCGCCACCCCGGTCAACACCCGCCTCCCACCCATCCAGATGAGCGCCCTCGAGCTCCTAACCTGGTTCTGCCACCACACCCAGTGGCCGATCATCTGCATGCGCCTCTACGGCAACGGCTGGACCTCCCCCCTCATCGCGAAGTACTCCTTCTACGCGCGGGGCCAGCCGACGGACGCCACGAAGAGGCGGCAGGCGACGATGCGGCAGCAGTTCCGGTTCGCCGGGAACGAGTACTATGGGGAGGCGGGGATGAAGCTGGACTCGGCCAACCTGGTTGAGATGGCGAACTATGACGCCAGCACTTACCAGCCGAGGGCCGTGTCCGACGCGCTGGAGACGCGGAGACTGGTTCAGATTGCGCAAGGTGTGACGGTTTGGCCAGCAGGGGAGGATGCCGGGGTTTTTACCCAGGTGATGCGGCATGCAGTGGAGAACGAGCTGGCGGACTTGACGACGGCGGACGTGCCCCGGGTTGCGGCGCAGATGGGGTTCGTGATGCCGGCTGAGGCGTCGACGCCGGACTGGGACCAGGCGGCCGCGAGGAGGGTGCGGGCGCTGGATCTCTGAGCGACTGCGGGATGGAGGGGGGGGGGGTTTGGAGAGAGGGATGAAGCTCATTCGGGTGTCGAGTCCAGGGGGTGTCTTCCGTCCAGGCTCTCAACCCCGACGCCGGACTCGAGTTTCCAAGGTGGCGAGCGCATGGAGCGCAAGCATGGGTGTTCTTTCCGCATGACCTGAGTTTTCTTTCAGCGCGGCGCTCGGAGTTTTTTGTCTTCTCGATACCCCAATGCTAAAGCGCAGCAATCCCAGATCCGCATTCAGCATAGCCAATTCTTTGATCCAGCGCTTCCTCCAGTGTCCTTTGTCTTCTCGAGACCCATATGCATGCCGAACCACCGCAATCTTAGACTCGAATTGCGCATTTCCCTTTGTGCGTGCGCGCACAGTCACAGGGTGAAGAAGTGAGGTCGGAATTCCGCGTGCCTTCCGCAAGCAGTCACCACCCCGCGAACCGTGACCCAATCTGCTTGTTCCACAAAGTTCTATTCACACTGCGCTACCATTCACATTTTTAGGACGGAAGGGGCGAGTCTGCGGGTCTGGACGGTTTTGGTAACGCTTGGCGATACCTTTGCACGGGACGGGTAGAGCTATGCATGCGACTTTGCCTGAGGCATGACGAGGTGCATATCGTAAGGAATGGAAGCTTGGTTATAGTACTGTCCAGCCATCAATATCTGTCGGAGAAATACATGATTGGCGAAATGGTGGCGGAGCGAAGATATTCGCTGATTCGACACGCGATATGGGTACAGTAGGAACGAAGTAATGCTTCCGATGATCTGGTCACATTGATGCGCGCAACGACGAATCGGCTTTGAATGCTCAAGCGGTCGCTATGTTGACCTACAGGTACTCAATGACTCTATCGCTTCAGCTGCTTGCCAATTGACACCTCTTCCGACAACTTCTCCATCAGCCAAAGGAGAAACACATCCGCTTTGTGCCCTCGTCGTCTGACCACACGCTCTCAAAGTGTTACCAAGCCGACTAGATCTTTTTCTCTCTTCTTCCCTCTTGCGTACTCAAAGTCTCTTCCACCTTCCCATCCCACCCCCACGCCCATTTGATGCTTTACGACCAAGCCGGCTGCACGCTGACCATGCACGCAGCCACTACTACACAGTATCCGGCGCCCCTCACAAGACCTCGAAGCCTTCGACGCGCCCTTGGACCTCAATAGAACCCTCTTCCCGCCAGCCCGCACAGCTGCAAGCCGGCGCGCAAGGCCCTCGGAAAGAGACATGGCTTACCCGCAAGGGCATGGCAGCTACGCGCCTGCAGGCCCGTCGCAGGGGAAAAGGCGCACAGCGTCGGAAAGGCAAGGCTTAACGCAGCGACCTTGGTTCGCTTGTTCGCTGACATGATGTTGAAGGCCGAGAGGGACGTCTCAGCTCTGAGAAGCGCGCACAGTCGCGGAACGAAACGAGGACGTTGATATCTGTCTCCACTTACTTTAATGTACCTTGGAGCGCCCGTTGAGTCTTTTCCCGATATCACTGATGCCTTAATCTCGCACGAGGACGATCGCGCAAGGGCAAGTTGGCGGGACGATGTGTGCCGGTGGTTAGTTATGACAGTTATCGCGGTCGGAGGCAGCCGAGCGGCGCTTGAGATGTCCTTCGAGAAGGACGCAGGTGCCACGCGAATGCGAGGACAGGGGTGGCGGGAGGTTTGACCCACATATTCAATCTCCCGCCGCCGCCTTGGGTCGACGGTTTGTCGAGGATTCGGGCTGTTGCGTAGCCACGCCGACGGCGTTTGCTTCGTGGTGATCGAGCAGACTGATGACAAGCGGCACAGATCGCGCCTCGGTTGGCACCACTGTGACTTGCACGGTTGACATGATGACAAGCGGGCGAGCCCCCAGACAGCGGAGCGCCTGAACTCCTCTCTTCAAGTCGCCGAAACGCTACTGCAAGGGACGAAGATTGGGCATCCGAAAGAGGGTTCGAGATCCTCAATAGGGGTCGCGGGAGTCGGCGAGGCCTGTCATGCGGCGCGACCATATCAACTATTGCCGCTGGCGAGAGATTCATCTCCATGATTGTCTTGGAGCCGGGTCGGTGAACCAGGCTTACCAGGCAAGGAGCGAGCGCCGCTGCCCAAGACGGGGAAAGATAAGCAGAACGACGAGCGCGGGTAGTAGTGGGCTTGGGGCGCAGGATGCGCGACGCAGGGTCCGCGGAAGATCTGATGAAATGGCCGTTTGCGTGCTCGCGTGATCTTGGCGCAAGGGCGGCCGGATCAGGCAGGTGAGCGACGCGGGGACGGGACGCGACTGGCCGGGCGGGGCCGTCGGGAGCTGCTCGCCGCACCTTCCGCGCCAGCCGATTAGCCAATGTTTTCCACAATTTCTCCAGATTCCGCGCCCTACAACCTTTGACGCTTCCGTACGAGGGCAAGTGCGTTGGGGCTAGGAGAGGTGAGTCAATGCTCGCCGTGAGAAGGTTAAGAGGACTTCATCCCTTCGAGTGCTCCCTTCGTCTCCCCCTTGCCCCGTTTGTCACACCAACCACACGATCCCGGCCGCCGATATGTCCAACACACCCGCTATCTCCTTCACCCACCCCGGCCCCTCGGCGTCGCCGCGTCGGCACAAGCTTACTAGCCTCTGCACGCTCGCGCAAGCGAGATAGCGCCGCTCCCCGCGGCGGGGGTGCGTCCTCTCGACCGCAGAGGACCGCGGTCCCCCACGCCCTGCGGCAGTCATCTCCACACCTCGCGCACGCGCATCAAGCTTCGCGCGCGCAAAGCCTGGGCGCTGCTCGTCTCTTCTCGTGGCGCGCGACGCCCGGTGGTCCCCGCCGCCAGAACAGCTCGCCATCTGGCGACCATGTGCATGCAGGGACGCGGCCATCATGTTTGCGTCCGCCGCGCACCCGCCGCGACGGTGGGTGGCACGTAGTGCAAGATGGAGGGGGGCACAAGCACCACCTCAGAATCCGCTTGCCCTGCCGCTGGGCGAGTGGGTGCGGGGGAGGACTGACGGCCGGGTCCGCGGGCGCTCAGCGGGCTCTCGTGATGCCGCCAAGGGGTGGATAAATTCTATCAGCGAAGGTTTGCTGAGTGGATGTGGAGGTGGCGAGGTGCGATAACGCGCGAGCACAGCATTTGCTGGGCAGGCGTTTGCTTATCTCGTCACGTCTGCTCGAGCGCTTGGCCCGAGCGCTTCATGGCGGCTCAAGCAGTCGCTTTGCCGGAGCACTGGGAGGAGGAGTGCTATTGGCGTTGGGCGACAGAGTTGAGACCTCCTACCCACGGCGGTGGGTGGCGTGCCACGGCCGGCGTGGGGAAGGGCAGACGAGTGCAACGTCTGGGCAACGCAGGCGACCTGGAAAGCGCCAGGCCGCAAAGGGCAGCTGGTCCGCATCGCAAACGGGCGCGAGGCCAATCGACGTGCCGCCAAGGGCCCCCGGGCTTGGATGCGGCGTTTGCCAAGCTTCCTCAGCCGGGCTTGCTTCACGTGCCGGGGGCGGTCTCGCCGCGGTTGCGGGCGGTGCTGCCGTCGGTCGCGCGTGGGCGATGCGGGTTGTGCGACGCAGAGACGGACAGACAAAGCGAGGGGCAAATGGGGCAGGCGCGATCTGCCCGCCCCAAGTACAAAGGCCCTCGCTCCTGCCGTCGCTGTAAACCCGCGCTGCTCTCCGGCCCACCTGCTCCTCCACCGCCGTCTCGACCCCGCTGTCCTCCCCTCCCGCACCCCCCCGGCCGAGCGTCTCGTGCCGCCGCCGCCATGAACGCCATCAACCCCAACCCCACCGTGGGTTTCAAGGACAGCCATTATGTCGGCGAGTCCAGCGAGAAGGGCCCCTACGAGGAGGGCACCATTGTCGAATCCAGCGAGGCTTCCGAGCGCCCTGGCCTCCTCACGCGCATGGGCTTGACGCCCGAATCGTTCAAGCGCCGCACCCTTGCCGACAAGTACAACCAGCTCAACAAGACGCTCAAGTCGCGCCATCTGAACATGATTGCCATTGGCGGTTCCATTGGCACTGGTCTGTTCGTCGGCTCCGGCGCCGCTCTGAACCAGGGCGGACCGGCCGCCTTGGTCATCTGCTTTGCCATCATCGGTTTCATGATCTTCAACACTGTCTACGCGCTGGGCGAGCTCGCCTGTGTGTATGTCACCTCCCCCATCTCCCGGCCGCCGTGCAGCTTGCAGAAACTGACTTTGCCTCCGTCCGTAGCTACCCCGTCTCTGGAGGTTTCTACACCTACGCCGTCCGTTTCATCGATCCCTCGTGGGGCTTCGCCATGGGTTGGAACTACGTCATGCAATGGGCCGTTGTCCTGCCGCTGGAAATCATCGTCGCCGGGTTAACAGTGGAGTACTGGGGAGTCGACGTCAGCGTCGCTGTTTGGGTCACCATCTTCTTCGTCGCCATCGTCGTCTTGACCATCTTTGGCGTCCTGGGCTACGCCGAGGAGGAGTTTATGACTTCGGGCCTCAAGCTGGCCGCCATCATTTGCTTCTTGCTCATTAGTCTGGTGTTCGTGCTCGGGGGCGGTCCGGACAGCGGCCAGTACAACGAATACTGGGGCGCGCGCCTCTGGTATGACCCCGGTGCCTTTGCCAACGGCTTTCCCGGTGTGTGTGGCGTGTTCGTGACGGCTGCATTCTCCTTCGCTGGAACTGAGCTGGTCGGTCTGGCGGCCGCCGAGTCTGAGGCTCCGCAAAAGACGCTGCCCAGTGCCGTGAGGCAGGTCTTCTGGCGTGTGACGCTGTAAGTCGAATGTGTTTTCGCTCGTGAGGCAAGAGCATGACTAACGCGCTTCGCCCAGCTTCTATATCCTCTCTCTCCTGTTCATCGGTCTGCTCGTCCCCTACGACAACCCGAACCTCCTCGGCTCCGGTCTGGTCGACGTGTCCGCCTCGCCCTTCGTCATCGCCGCCAACCTCGGCGGCATTCCGCGATTCGCTGACTTCATCAACGTCGTAATCATCTTCTCCGTCCTGTCCATCGGTATCTCTGGTGTCTACGGCGGCTCGCGCTGCCTGACGGCACTCGCTGAGACGGGGTACGCGCCCCGCTTCTTTACCTACATCGACCGCGCCGGTCGCCCGCTGCCTAGCTCCTTGGTGATCATCGCCTTCGGCCCTATCGCCTACGTCGGTCTGGCCTCCGAGGGCGAGACAGTGCTGTACTGGCTGCTTGCGCTGTCGGGTTTGGCCGCCCTCTTCACCTGGGGCTCCATCTGCCTGTCGCACATCCGCTTTCGCGCCGCCTGGAAGTACCACGGCCACACGGTCGACGAGCTGCCCTTCCAGGCCCTCTTCGGCGTCTGGGGCTCCTGGGCCGGGCTCATCATCATCATCATCGCCCTGATCGCTCAGGTAAGCTGGATCCCTCCCTCAGAATGCCCGAAAATCCGCGCATCCACTAACGTTCGCCCAGTTCTACACCGCCGTCAAGCCCCTCGACGCCGAAGCATTCTTCCTCTCCTACCTCGCCATGCCTGTCGTCATCGTCTTCTACATCATCGGCTATGCCTGGAAGCGCAAGGGCTGGCTCAAACTCTCCGAGATGGACGTCGACTCCGGCCGCCGCGAGCTCAACTGGGAGGCGTTCGAGCAGATCAAGCTTAAGAAGCAGCAGATGAGCGGTTGGCGCCGTGTGCTCGATCGCATGTTCTGATGCGTTCTTGCCGGTCGTGCTATTTTTGGAGACGGGATGCGAGCGCTCTCGGCCGGGGTTGGCTGGAGTGTGCATGGTTGATGAGCGTTTCACGGTTTTGGACTTGTAGAATTTTGGCCCTTGGGGGTTGGAGGGGTAGATGGGGATACCGCTCCCTCGCTTTTACCAACGCTCTTCAAGTTTCCCTTCCGGCGCCCCTCTTTCTCGCGTCTTGTTCTCCCCGCTCGCTTTACAGCGCCCGCTCGCATCGCATCACCCGTCAACCACGCGGGCATCAGTCGTAGCATCCGCGGTGCCATTCGAATCGCACGCCTTCTCACATTTCCACGTCCCTCGCTTCGCTAGATCTCGTCATCAACCACCACGCCTATCTCAACGACGCATCGCCGTCCCAACACTCTCCGCTTCACTCGTTTAGCAGCGCGACCTTCCCACGACGGTTTTCCGCGGTAGCTTTCCTGAAGGGCAGGATCGTCGTTGTTGGTGCGGATGTTCTGGCGCTGCCCTGCTTGTTGCAGCTGCGGCTTCGCATCGCGAAGGCCCGTGGCGCCGCCACGGGATCGCTCCGGCGCGATGCGCTGGGGCGTGGGAATCGCGCTGGGCAATGATCGGGGTGAGGATGTGAGGTGGTGGAGAAAGTGTTTCTAACGCAGCAAGGGTTCGAACCGGAACCTTGATTGTGAGTGTCAGCAGGCCTTTTGCGGGCCTGAAAGAACGCGTCGACGATGCATCAACGCCACCGTCTGTTGTGGCGTATCTTCGCTCCACCCTGCAACATCTCTCTCTCTCTGACCTCTGGGATATCTCACGCGCTGTCTCATACTTGCAGCCAGAGCATCTTTGCCCTTGCCGTCTCCCCTTGTACACGCACTCCGGCCCCGCGGACCAGACGTTCCCCTCCAACGATCAAAACATCGCCCTTGACCCCCGATCCCTGGTCTCAGCGTTCGCTCAGCGGCCCCGTCGAGATCTGCAACGCCATCTCCAGCGCCAGCGGCGGGATTTCCGGCCGCCGTCAACGTCCCGTCGCATCCCCCGTGCGCACCGCACGCTCAGTCGTTGGTGCGCCCGCCGTTGCAGACGAGACGCAAGTCGCCGTCCGGGACCTTGCTGTGGTCCGTCGAATGCGTGAGGGATTGCACGGCGCCTATCCTTACAAGGGGCCCGCGTGGCGGCGGGAGCGAGCGTGGGGTAGAGCGCGGAGGGGTGGGTGTGGTGGGCTTTGTCTTTGGGTTTGGCGTTGCGCTTGGAGCTGCGGAGGGGGGATGTGGGTTCTGTCTGAGCTGCTCTTGGAGCGGCGCTGGTCGCGTGGAGGGGGGTGGTCGAGGGGTTGGTAGTCGTCGTTGGCTGTGTTTGGGGTCGCTGGTGAGGTCGGCTGGGTTCGAATCGGGGTCTAAAGCCTTGGAGACGTTGGCTTCGGCGACTTCTGCGTCTTCGAGCGCTAGTTTGGCTTCTTCGGTGAGTCTATCGTCGTAGTCGGATCCGTCGACGTTGATTTGCTCGTCGTATGTGATCTGGCTAGGCGAGTCCCTCCATTGCCTGAATCGGGTTTGTAGAGCGGAATGTGGGGACTCCGGCTGTGTTTACGACGGGGTGGATGCTGTCGGGGGTCTTGGGGTACTTGGGGAGCTATTATGACCAACCGTGTTGTCGGTTTTAATGAGTGAAAGTGGGAGGTAATTTAGGCCAGAAGCAGAGCGTGGCGCCAGCATGCCTTCGGTGATAAGGGGTTGGCTCCAAATCCCGGGTTTGCGTATATAGCTATTGCTTGCTAGAGAAAGCGCTCTTTAAGGATGAGATACACCGGCACAGGACAAGACTAGGGCACATTTAACGTATCAGTGCGAAAATGCTGTTCATCCTCGCGCAGGACCAATGTCAATGCGAGCGAGGCGCGGGAAGGCAAAGCAATGGGTCCTTGCGGTGCGGCGGTTGTAGAGGTTGCCGGAGGCTTGGTCGTCCATCGTGATATAGAGTCGATGATGCTTGTATACTGTGAACAATAAGCGACTATACAGTATGATCGGACAGGTGTGGAAGGGACCGACATCAGACCGCTTCGCGGCGAGACTGCACTAAGTAGAGTCGGGATGCTTTGCGTAATATGCCAACTCTGCTTGGTGTCTGAAATAAGTTTACGGGTCAAAGATGGAGAGCCTTTGCAAGGGAATAGGAACTAGAGATGACTGAGACGATCTTTTCGTATTACGCCCGGAAAACAGGACTTCTTCCCACAAAACGCCAGCTGGAAGCAGTCTCTCGCAAATTAGCGCTCCAAACGCCATCGTTGCTCCCTGCCTTAGCCAAGAAGAACTCGCAATTCAGCACTCTTTCCCTCCCTTCCCATCTCATTACGACGTAGCCTTTCCTCGACACCTCACCCCGTTCCCAATCCTGGCCCGATCGAGCTCCGCCCTCAAGTCCGCGACCTCCTTCGCCGTCTCCCTGGCCCGAATCTCCAGCGCCACCGTGATCCTCCGCGTGATGTTGTTGGCGTTCTTGATTAGCGGTTTATCCTCCGCGGCCAGGGTCTTGTTGAGCCGCTCGAAGATGGTTGTGTTGCTGTAGTAGGGCGCGACGGTCAAGATGGCGGACTGGACGACCGTGGCGGGGTCGCTGTCCAGGATTTGGTCGGGGGTGAGGTTTGGGTGGGCGGCGGAGAAAGTGGGGAGGAGAGTGGTGGGTTGGGGTCGCTGGTGGATTGGGTCGATGAGGTGTTGTGGGACCAGTTGGTTTTGGAGGTCTGCCTCGGTGCTGATGACACGCCATTGCTCGTTGCGATAGCCGTCAGAACCCACGGGCGTGAGGTAACGGTACAACCAAATTGTGTCACTCGGGACGTTTGTAGGGTCGTCGTTGTCGCTGAAGATCTGCGCGCGAAATTCGGGGATGGATCCCTCGAGCTTCATCGTTAGCACACCGACACTGTAGAGTGGCCGCCAACCGTTGGTGTGCTCCTGATAGCTTGCGATTCTGTTGAGAGACGCGAGCAGAGGGCTGACACAGTCGGTTTGAAAAGGCAATCCTTCCGCCTGCTGGAGGCACGCTCTGTTAGTGCCACTGTGAAACTCGTGTTGGAAGAGCAATATTCTTAGCGTGTTCTCATCGGGGAAGATGTTTTCGTGACGAAGGTGGTTGCTTGACATCACGAGGAGCTGCTCGAGGTTGTCAACAACCTGCCTCAAGACACGGAGACCACGCCGCTCAATGACATCTTGGAGAAGCCACAGAGTGTAGACTTGGCCAAATATTGGCACCGAAACCTGAAGTGGCGCAAAAAGCCCACTGACATGGCAGCAAGCGGTATGGGGTGTGTGCTCAGGCAGTCGCGCATAAGTCTCATCCATCGGTGCGGTCGACGCGTCGAAGGAATCTGGGTAGTTTGTGGTAGGAAGACCTCCCAGGCTCATTCCTTCCGTCGTAGTCTGGCAAGGTGTTTCAGCTAGCAGTCTGTGGGTTGAGAGGGAATGTGCAGGGCTCTTGACAAGCTTTAAACAATTTGTCCACCGAGATTCCTGCTTCGTTGCAGGAAGACCAAAGGAGAATGAGGCACCTCAGGTCGCTTTTGTATTGCATGTTCACGAAGTTCAGTATAGGCTGCAACCTTTGGTGAAACACTTGCGACACATCTTTGACAATGCATTGTCTGTGTTGTGAGCACGACAAAGAGCAGCGGCGATGCAAATCAAAGATTTCTTTATGCGGCTGTAATACATGTTCGACTTGCGGACACAATGGAAGCCTAGACATCCGGTACTGAGAAACAAGGGACTTTTACGCAAGTCTCAGCAGCATTTCAAAAGCGAGCCCCATTATCAGCGAGGCCAAACGGTTGTTGAGAAGAATCTGATCCTTACCAGCGAATTCGATGGGAAGTATATTCCGCTTGGGTAGATAAAAAGTAAGCACAACGTCATCATAGCAAAGCAATACTATTTGTTTGCCCCGAACGCGAATTTCTTCCAATTCTTGCCCAATTGAGTCACTCCCTCCTCAAGATCCCAGCCCTTGATCTTACACAACTTTCTCACAATAGCCTCAAGGTAGCTGTCCATCGAGTCCCCGGCCGTGTGAAGGTCGCTCTCAACGAGCAATCTGTGGTCTGGGACAGCTCGAACAGCCGCTTCGACTTTACCATTCCCATCCTCCGACCAAGCGTTGATAGTAGTGCTGAAGCTGAAGAACACCTCACACGGGACCGCAGGCGCAACATACTGCTTGATCGTCTCTGCAGGGCCAGAGAACGAATGAAGGCAGACGCGAGGTGGGTACGGTTTTAGTGATTTGGCGTCTTGACCCACGTCTATGTTGTCTGCGGACTCCGTATTGGCTTTAGCAACAGCTGCCTGCCTCTTTCTACCTTTGTTACTGGGCCTCTCGTGGCCTTTCCAGGTCGCAGCCAGCGTATCGTGCACAGCACCATGGGCTTGCACACCATGAACCGAGACGGCCCGTTGCAGCTCCCCGGCCAAACGAAGCTGCGAGAGAAATACCTTCTCTTGATGGTTGAGGCTGACGCGATACGGACTGAGTTTGCGGCCCTCACGGCCGCCAGGTGTCAGAGCGCCATTTCGTTCTCTCGCCTGTTCGGGCAGCCAGGCTTCAGGTATTCGGAACGAGCGGTCGAGACCGACCTCTCCTATGAGAGCAAGAGGATATCGTTCAAGAAAGCTGCGCTGCCGTGCCAGAAATTTGTGGAAAGGACGTGGTTCTGGTAAAGCAGACAGAAAAGCCCGGTCTTCCGAGCGAGGGCTGAGAACCTGTTGATAATGGAGGACCTTTTGGTCTTCTGTAAGAGACGAAGCGCCATCGTAGTCACTTTCGTCAAACATTTGATGTGAGAACCATGGATGCCAGCCGAAAGAGGCCAATACCTTATGCTCATTCCTAGTTGTCCTCATTAGTCCACAGAAACAGTTGCAAGTCACGGACTAAATACCTTCGCTGTCACCTACCTCCAGTCCGTTTGCTGGCTTTGTGCTTCCTCTTTGGATATGCCATATTTGTCTGCTGCATTGGCCACGAGTTCTTGGTCTTCTGCTCGTGTCGCCATAATCGTCAATACTTTCGCATGCATTCCCGGTATGGACTGCATCGTGGCGAGTGTGTCTGTCGGATGACAATGGGCATCGAAAATGCCGAGGGGCCACGGGAAGGTCTCACGCTCATCGTGTTGGTTCATGGCCCTGGCAGGTCCGGTATTTTCTGATGGACGTACCGAAGCTGACAAGATGAACCATTGGAGAAGGTGACGTTCAAATAGAGTTTCAAGTCTTGGCGGAATTGGCGAAGGCCGCGACGGAGACCGAGCTGTGGAGCGGCGCCATCACAGCTATCGAAGGTGTGGCGCATTCGGTGGTTCAGAATCTCACTCTTCCATTACTTGAAATCTGAAAAGAAAAACAATGCAATCACCTGACGCAAGGTACCATGCGCCATGCCGAAGCCGCTGAAGCGTTCCGCCAGTATGAACGACCACCAGTGCACCTGCGACCACAGTTGTGCAGGCCTGAATGAAGACCGGCTTGAGGATAAGACACCCTTCGCGATTTGGTGGAGAGCAACGACTGCTTACTTGAGTCCCGGGGGCTTCTTGGCTACCTTGTACAGAATCACCGGAAGTGTACTGTCCCTTATCATGACGCCGATCGTCGCTTCGACCGTGGCGATGGCGACAGTTCCGCTCAAGCTCCTCGGGATCTTCACCTCCCTCTTGGCTACCTGGATATTGGTCGCGCAGTCAGTCCTTGCGGCTGCGAAAATGCTGCTGGATCTTCTGAAGGCGGCACAAGCTTCGACGAGAACGCAACGAATGCCGCGCGCTCCGCCGTCGTTCGGTACTGGAAGCCACACTGACCTCGCAACCCTACAACATGGAATCACAACCCGGCGGTTGTCTGGAGACTTTATCCTGCCGACTTTCGGTGCGCCATCTCACACCCTCGCAATCGCAGATGTCACGTCACCGGACGGTCTCGATATCTCTAGTCGGGGAGATGCCCAAGATGCAGTTCAGAACGCACTTCTGGAACGACTCAAGAGGGACGAGTCGCCCGTTGACAGGGTTCCACATCCAAAAATTCGTCAAACGCAAAACGGCACGCGTATACGTTTTACACCAAGCGGCACTCTGTCGCCGAGTCGTGCTTCAGCGAGCCCTCCCCAGCTTAACTTGACCCCCGCTGGAGAGGTCTCGTCCAAAATCTCTGGACAAGTGGATTGGCGCGACTCGCGAAACAGCACCACAGCAGCAACGCCGACCAGCTCGATCTATTCGAAGCACACACGGAAACACAGCCGTAGTTCCTTCGAAACCTCGTGACAGAATAACGCCGATGATGTATACAAGAGAAGCTTCGGTCCGCCAAGAAGCTGGCAGGCTTGAATTTGTTCCAGACTTGAAGACTAGTAGCCATACGCAAGCGTCAGAGCGTCCTTACCAGGGAACATAGAATAGCAAGGGATACCACACGCGGAAAACTAATCGCAATTAACGATGCTAGCTATGCTTCCGCGCTCAACCGCCGCACCTGAAGCAAACCCATTCAACGCGGACCTATCACGGACAATCGCGAAAGCTCACAATCTGTCAATCTCCCCACGTGAATCAAACTCAAGCAGCGCAAGCTCCATCGACGATAATTCCAAAAATTCACAGTCTGCCACCCCAATTTCATCTCGCAATCTTTTGCGCTCATACCTTTCGCCACCCTGTCACAGTTTGTTTTGGTCCTTGTCTCATATTTCGCCTTCACCTACATCTTCGACTCCCACACCATCTCTTCACTTCCTGGCGGGGTCGAGAGCATTCTCCGTCTCCTCTTCTCGCCCAGCACCAGCGACCGCATCAGGATCCAGGCTCGAGTTGCGGTAACTTGATCTGAGGACTGTAGCCGAGCATTGGGCTGCAGAGACCGACCACACCCGGTGCTCGCCAGAAACCCGCGTAGCAGTGGCATCGGCGATGTCGCTCTCTCCCTCCTGAGCCCCGGAATGCGCGTCGGACTCGGGGGAGACGGTGTTGGAGCCGATTTGGCTAAAGCCCAGCCCCGGGTAGATGATGGGGATGTCCCCGTCGCTGGTGAAGCTGACCCGGCTCAGCCATGGATAGACGACGATCGCGATGTCGCTCTCACCCTCCTGGGCTCCGAGGTGCGCGTTGGACTCCATGTACCCGTTGTGGAGATTGGCTTGACACGAAATTCGCGACTGAGAGACGGCGTCGACGCTGGTTTGCGAGTCATTGGAGACCCTCTCCATCTCGACTGCGTCACGCCCGTCCACCGCAGCTTCTTCGTCCTTACCAGCGCGTCGGGGGCCCCTCTTTCCCTCGTACTTGACCAGGAGGTGGATGAGGCCCGGTGTCAGAATGAGAACAATGCTGATGACGGGAATGAAGATCCAGAGGAAGAGATTATCGTCACCGTCACCGCTCTTAGTGCCCTCGGGGTAGGAGTCGGACATTCTGGTAGTGAGGTGGATGTTGTCGTCGGACAGATTGTCGGGATAGGGTTGGAGCTCAGGCCGCGTTGGTGCCCTGAGAGTGGTTTGCTTCTATCTCTGCTGATAGTGTGGTTGTTTCGGTAGGGGAAAGGATTTTGCTGGATTGCCTGACTGGAAGCAGGGGGCGCCGGTTGTATACTCTTTGACGATGTGTTGAGCACAGCCAAGCTTCACCAATTTACTCTACACCCATGAGCACTCGAGGTGTTGAAACTCGATGAAAGCCGACTCGATGGAAGGGCAGCCAGTCAAAGGACAGCTGTTGCAAGTGTCGGAGTTCCGGACTCTCGATTATTTCGATGCCTCGGTCGACTTTTGATGCCGATCACGCGAAGCGTTATGGACTTGGGCAATTTCACTTTTGATGGACAATGGCCTGATTCAAGGGCCGTTGTATGCATCGCAAGGGGACACAATGTTTCGGAAAAATTCAGTTCACTAACTATACCGCTTCCATGCTCGATTCCGTGGCGCAACGCACTGAACGACGACGCGAATTCCAATACGAATGAGCAACGAAAGACACCCTTGAATCCAACGTGAACAGAGGATGAAAGACGCCTTGAACTCCGACACCAACAGTCCCGAGATCTCGCACCGCCCGATCCACATCACTTGCGTGCACGTTCTCGCACTTTGTCACGCTCCTTTGCATTGCTTCACCGTTTCACTCCTCCGCAGTCTCGCCACGGCTCTTGCGCTCGCACTGCGAACGGACACTCAACCCTCCGCTCAGATCCAGGACGGGGAGCTACCACTACCGCTCGCGACATTGTCGTCTCGTCCAGGCCTCCAGATTGTCTCACACCCCGAGGGCACACGCACCCGTTGTGGGAGCACAGCCGGCGCGGGGACCTGCAGTTCGAAGACGTAAGGGACGGTCATCCAGCGAGCATGACCGGACTGTGTTGTGATGTTGACTTCCCTTCCTTGCCCAACGAGGCACGCACCTGATGTCGCCTGCGTGCTGTAGTTGCGGGAGGGGACTGACGGTGCGCCAACGGCCGTGTCGCTGTCGCCGCTACATTTTGACAGGTCTTCCATCTCCACGGCAGCTTGTTTGCCCGCCGCCGCCTCCTCATCCGATTTTCGTCGGCGAAGGCGAACGAGGGTGCGCACCATGAGAAGCAGGAAGGGGAGGGCGACGATGGGGACCACGACTGCTGGGATGAGAATCCTCAAGAATCTGGACTCATCCTCAGGAATGCGCTCGGGGTAGGGAAAGATCCAGTCTTTGTCAGCAGACTTATCGTCTGGGTATGGGTAGGGCAACCTGCTGTCGGTAGGCCTCTCTTCCGGGTAGCGGCCGATCACCATCTTGGCCGTGTTGTCGATGTTGATGTTGTTGGTTTGGTATTTTGAATAGTTTAATGTGAGCAGAGATAATCAAAGCAATGGACGCAAGGTCGTGAGTTTGGCAAGTTGCTTGCGATCTTGCTGGGCCATTGATATCTCTGCTGGTGCTTGGGGAAGAGGGTTTGGTCTTTTGGTTCACTGACCGCAGAAGGCGGCCCTTATATAATCTTCTGTGGTGCTCCGGATTCAGCCAAGCTTCACCGATTCACTCTCAATTCACAAGCTCATAAGGGTTGCAATCCCAGGCAAGGGTAACTGCTTAGTGTCGGATTTCTGGACCATTGGTCAATTTATTTGCTTGACTGGCTAAAGGGAACGTTTAGGGCGAAGTGTTGTCGCGGTGGTTGAACTCACGATGAGCAAACAATAGCTATTGTGCGTGTTGCAACGAAGTGTTGTGTAAAGTTCTTTGTAAACCCTTGACCATTTTGACAGCGATCAATGAATTGCTCGAGTGTCTTGCTCGGGCGGCAAGAGGGGCACTGTCAGCCTAGGTCAGCGTTTGAATAGTTTGAAATGGAGCAAGGAAGAGTATAATCACGTACGAATGTGGTGCCAAGTCAAAGAGATACCAGAAGGTGTTCTTGGGAAGATTTTCTTACCCTTTTTCTGCTCTGTTCCCGACGGCACGCGTTTCGATCTAACGCTCGCGACGTTCCATCTCAGCTCAACGACACTCCCTATCAGCGACCAGGCGCTCTCTTGACTAGCTTTCGGACTAGTAGTGGACACCCTTCACGTACCTGACACCGTTAGCACGACGCATTCCGTTGCCGGCGGGGAAGGAGGGGCGGGTGTTACCCGGGCGCATCTTCTCCTTGAATGCGTTGTGCCGGCGGAGATCTGACCCAGTGCGGACACGGTGGAAGGCCATGTGAGCACCATACTGGTGCGGGTGTGACTGCGGCTCGTACGCCCGTTCACGACGCAGACGAGCACCTCGTGACTGTGCCCGCATCTCGTCGAACCGCCGAATGCTCTCCAGGTTCCGCTGCTTCCATCGTTCCTTGGGAGTCCTCACCTCGTCGCGACGGTGGCCAGGTGGCATCCTGGCGGGCAGGCTCTGCTTCTGGACGGGAATCGAGAAGCAGACGCCCATGGTGACTGTCTGAAGTTCGATGATTAGCTTGTTGTTGATCTGGATCAAGACCGCGGTTGTCGGCCTTTAGCGAAAGTCTGCTTCAGAAATCCAGGTCAGCGGTGTGTTTGTCTTGGGAGCTGGAAGGTGGATGGAGACCGACGCTCTTATACAAACAGAGTGAATTAGCCTTCGAACGATGTGTCGAGATCTTTTGTTCTTCACACAATGGACAAAGAAGGCCACGAAAGCAAAGAAGACTGTTGGACGAACAAAGTCGCTCGCCAAGTGCTGTGCTCATGCTAATCGAGACCATAGAATAAAAATTCACGATCTTCAGGCTCCCGGCGACAAGTAAACTTCTTTTTCAGACCACCAGCGGCGCTGAGGGGCAACAGTGGCATTGAAGGTCAGAAGCTGGTCCTACCGACGCTTTGTTCAACAAGAGCTGAGCCCAGCATCGGGACTTCTCCGCGTGGAGCGAGAAGTTCATCGACTCCCTTTTCTACCAATAATTATCCGCAGTCGCGAGATGAGCTCCTGGATGCGCTCTGTGAATGTCAACAGACATGGGAGCTCGCGTATATACAGAATTGATTTTCTGTATATCTATGTCAGCTACCTTTTGCAACTGTTTCGATGCATCACAGTGTTATCGTTTATTGAGGACCAATAAAACAGCCGAGGGAGAGGAAGGTCTGTCTTTTGAGCGCCGTCGTTTCTCTCGAAATTCACATCAGAATAGCTTCTGGGACCAGATCCAGGGCAAAAGCTTCGGCCTGAAAACTCCCCGTTCGCTCCTTTCAAGTGAAGGATCTTGCCGTCGGCTACAGTAACTTCTCAAACGATCACAAATATTCCCCGTCCGCGAATTCGATGTGCGAAAAAGTCGTCTCATGTCCGTTTAGTGGCATGTCCAGTTCAAGCGCTCGCAAGTCGCCTCGCCCGCGAACCAGCCGTGGAAGAAAGTCGTCTTGATATCAATCTGATGAGACGTCCAGCTCAGTGGATTGACGCTTGGTGGCTTCGGCGAGCTTCCTGTTGACGCCCCTGAGCTCCTCCGTCAGCCGACGTACCTTGCCATCTCTGTCATTCTCAAGCGTTTCGTGATCATTCTGCGCTTCGTCTGCAGATCACTGTTGCCCTCTTCGAGCACTTTGTCGCAATCTTCAAGTTGGCTGAGAGCGTCCCAAAGGTCAAACACTTCCACGCCTGACTCGTTGCGCTCATCCACGAGCTCAAAACACTCGTTGCCCAAAGCACCCAGGAAATTGTCTCGGACCCCTTTGACGAGCTCGACTCCAGGCTGAAGGCCACGGAGGAGAGCACGAACACGACGCGCGGCGAGATCGACGTCCTCTCCACTCGTCCGAACCAGCTGAGACACGATACCTTCGGCACCAGCTCCGACAATCAGACGCAAACAGTGCCTGCGATGGACGATCGCATACCAGGTTCTCCATCTACTCTTCAACCACGGGCGACAGATGGTGAGATGAATTTGCATCTGGGGAAGAGCTCCATGCAGAGGAAGTCCCTTTTGCGCAGTTCGTCAGGACTCGGACTGAGAGATTGAGACGTCATTTCTGTAGGGAAAGAAGTAGGAGAGCGGACTGAAAGGCGAAAAAGGCGATCGTACCTATCAACGCGGTGCTAGAAGAAATTCCGGTGGAGCAGGATGCCGCAGTCCTCAGACATCACTCTCTGTATGATGAAGTCGATGCGCGAATGGAGGACAGCAAGCACGTGGAAGTGTTCGGCCAGCAGCTCTTTACCTGGAAGCGACGGGCCCGCGACAACTTCGACGGTGTCATGCTCCTTGAAGAGCTCATCGCCAAAGCAGGAGCCCAATCCGCCAAGGCCGTTCAGAGCCGAAATGGTGGAGGGCGAGGCCCTCAGCACGCCGAGGTGCAGTGCAAGCAGGAATGGCAGAGAGGACAAACGAGAAGCCGGCATTGACGACACCGCGAAACTTTCAAGTGTTTGAGATCTTCGAATTGCTGAAAGCCTCTTGCATCCAGATGAGCCTTCTGCCAGTTGTTTCGCGTGACGGACAGCGCATGCTTCTCAGCATCGATTCAGCGGGGATGGAATTCCAGTCACGGAGCAGAAGCACCGCCGCTCAGGTCTTACTGCGGAGACTACCATCGCTCTGCAACAGGCACAGTCCGCGCGAAGAGCCCTTTTCCCCTCTCTCGTCTCCCAAAGCTTTGCTCGATGCAGGATCTTGGATAGTGAAGTCAGAAATGCAATATCAAGCTACAACACCCTAGGTCAGAGTACTCACCGCCACCACCAGCTCGTAAGATCCCGTCGACCCACTACCGCCGCGTGGTTGCAGACTCATGACAGCGGCACGCCTCGCCTCGAGGGGTGACTCGACTGTTTTGTTGGTGCGCCTCCGGATTTGAAATGGCTTTGGAGGTCCGAGCCACTGGAGAAAAGTCCAGGAAATGGAGACGTCCTGCACGACCGACGACAGGGTGTCGAGAAACGAGTACATCCGGAGGTCGTAGGTACCCTGTCTCCCGAAGTGATCAAGGTGTGCTGGCGCTCACGAGACCGTGATCCTGTACCGAGAATCAGGGAGCGCAAGTCGAGGATCTGCTTGCGTACATGCTGCTCCCGAGCAAGGGGGCCTCTCGATAGAGGTGTCGGCATGTGACGCTCGGCTTCGGAATCAGCGAGGCGTGCGATGTTGCGCGCTTGTTTAACGTGGAGGCAGGCAAAGGCGTATCGTCGTCGGGATGCCACCTGGGGTATACTGTTATTGTAGTCTGTGTATAGCGAGAAAGGACAAACAGAGCGGAGCAGGTAGCTGAGCAAGAACTCTGCGGCGACATGGCCAGAGAGCGGCGCAACAAATTAGCTCGCACCAGTGAATCACCAGAAAGGGAATAGAAAGATTGACGGGAAAATTCCCCCATCGAAGAGCAAAAGACCAAAGCTGAAGGGCGCACGCGTCTACAGATTCATAGATCAAGAGAGGCCTGGCTCGAACCATTAGAAGCACCGAGCCGGCAGAGATTCGACAACCTCAAAGGAAAAGTATAGCAGCATCGGAGGGTTTGAGGAAGGCAGGTCTGGAGCGCACGCACTCCAGCATAAACCTCATCGACAGCCAACCGGACAAGAAAAGGAGACGCAACACCAGAGCATCCACCCACATTCAGACGACAGAAACTTTCCCAACGAAAACCGACATAAAATCCAGTCAGACAACGCCAAAAGAACAGGAGACAAAGAGAAAGACAGCATCGACCCACGAACAAAGGAGGTCTGCTCATCCCACAGCACAGCAACCAGCGCCCACCTCAAAAAATCCCCCTCGTTCGTCCGACCCAACCGTCTGCGCGTTTGCTTAACCCCCCGGCGTCGTCCACGCCGCACTCACCCCGTCTGCACACCCCCTGCGTCCACCCTGCGAGCCCGTCACCGCACCCTCGCCACGACACGTCACCACGTCGCCCCATCCCAACAAGCACGGAGCCACCACCCGCCCAACCGGAATGTCC
>JAWXCT010000132.1:56624-69772 GCA_034509035.1 Saxispiralis lemnorum
GGGAGGAGGGGTGGGCCATGGTGGTGGTGGTGCGGAGGAAGACAGGGAGTAGGATTGGTGTGAGGGTGAGTGTGCGCGCGGTTGTGGCGGGGACACCGAGGGGGTATATAGTCGCCAGAAGGAAGGAAAGTCGCAGCGTGGCGGAGAGCGTCGGCCAGGCGTGCTGGGGCGCTCCGGGGGAGCGCGGGCGTGGGGGATGCAAGGTGGGCGGAGGAAACGGATCGGCGTTCGTGCTTCAGGGCATGGAGTTGGATATGAGGATTCGCGAGAGAGGGAAGAGACGGGGAGAAAGTAAGACAGGTTGGCGGAGCAGAGATACACGTGGGCCCGGTCAGGAACACTGATGGCGCTGGGAGGTCCGTCCGCCTGACCGCCGGCCCGGTTCACCGGGGTGGCGGAGATACTGTGGTGCTATCTCCGTCAGATATCTCGACCAGGCCGACGACATCTCTACAAGAGCTCCCATGTTACTCTCGTGCCGGCATTGCAAATGATAGAAGTTCCGGAACGTAAACAGATCAGGGGCATCGACCATTTCTCATTCCCCGTGTTCCCCATCACCATCACCCATCACCCCTCATTGAACCGTCGAGCCGCGTAAGCAGCCACTCTATCTACAGAGCTATATACCTCATATCCTCTTCTCGGGCTCATATGAAAGAGTCATCTCAATCCAAACGCAACGTGCGACAACGCTACATCGCAACACACAGTTCTCTCCTCTTTTCTCCCATTCCCAGTCTTTGGTAAAAAATCAAAAACGCTGCCCGCCTAGCGCGGACAACAGCTACGCCATCGCTGGAAAGACGCCGAACTATCTAAGCGCTCAGAGCAAGCTCGCCGGAACAAGAAAGGCAAACGGCTCGCAAACGACGCGCTCCCACAACCCCATCATACCCACTTCCTTCGCCGTGCCTCTTCCCCTACTTACCCCCATCAGAACGAATAAAGCTCCCCCAACGCCCGCCTCTGTGCCTCAGGCAAATTCCCCAAAAACCCCTCCCAATTGCCCCCTAAAAGCCCCTTATACGTCCTGAGCACCTGCTCAAAAACCTCCAACGGCCCATCCCCCTGCATCCCCGTCAAAAACAACCCCGGCGCACTCGCCATCTCGGCCAAGAAATCCAGCAACCCGGCCTCAAGCGCCGCAGGGTTGTCGAGCACCACAAGCGAGAACCCCTTGTACGCGTGCCCCTTTTCGTCCGTCCAGCCGACGCGCTGCATGGAGCGCAAAAACGGGACGGCGAAAGAGGCGAGGTGGGGCGCGAGGAGGGCGTGGCAGCCGAGGCCCAGGCGGCCGAGCGCGATAGCGGCGTTTTCGTTGAGGGAGGCGGGCACGTCGGGGGAGAACATGATTAGGGCGAGCTGGGAGAGAAGGCGGTCGATGTAGGGCGTCATGCCCGCGGCGTGGCGCATAGCGATTTCGCCGCAGGACCAGCAGGCATTGTTGATGACGCGGAAGGCGGTGTCGGGGTCGGCGCGGGCGTGAGAGAGATCGAGCTGAGTGATTAGGAGTTCCATGACAGTCGTAAGGTAGGCTTGGAGTTGTGGGAAGATGTAGATGGCGCAGTCGCCCAGGAGGGCGTAGGCGGATTGCCGCACGTCGTTGTTGGCGTCTTTCATGCAATACGCGAGCATCTCGAACCTGTGCGCGGTGTTAGCTTTGTAGTCCTACAGATGCGGAAACGTGCTGCGTACATATTAGGCTGAGCAGTGGCAGCGAGCTCAGTGCTCTGAGCTTCTTCCAAGGCCTGGATAATACTGCTAAGAAGATCTAGGCTCGTGACGAGAAAGTCCTTGTCCGGTTGGTCGTTCCACGAATCGCTTGCAGCCGCCATGCCTTCCTCGAGATTCTGACCTATAATCTTGATGCAGCGTGAGAAGAGTGGCTTCGCGAATGGCGCAAAGCGTTCCCCCAGAGCAGTCGCAACGAAAGCCAGACACTCCAGAAGCGGGAACATCTCCCGGCTCTGGTCCTGGACCCTTTGCCACCTCCCAATCAGCGCCGGCATGAGAAGATCCACCAACTCCGGCTGTGCAAGCGTAGGACCTGCATGCTCGGCGAGCGTCTGCACGCAGTCGTAGAGGATGTAAATGTTTTTGTCTTTGTACTGACTGAAGCACTTCACGAACTGCTGCAGAATGACCTGGCAATAGGGCGTCAGTTGCGTGTTCGCCGCCTCCTCCAGAGTGGCGAACGCCGAGGCAGCCGATTCTTGCACTTTTTTGTTGCTGTCAAGCATGCGCTGCAAGATGCCGTCCATCATGGGCTCGAAGAATTGCTGCTTTCCTGCCGGATCAAGGTTTGCGGCCCAACCAGCGAAGCGGCTCAACGCCCAACACGTGATTTGGCGAACAACGGGTTGCTGATCGCTAAGCTGAGAGATCATGAAAGGGACCAGCTTGGGAAGATGCGGCTTGACCTCGTCGATGCACCCGGGTCCGATGGCGCCCAGCGCCAGTACGGCTGCCTCTCGATTTGGCCAATCTTTGTGAGTGAGGTTCTCCATGAGCCAAGGAAGGGTCACCTCGAAGACCGGTGCGCCGAAGTGAGATGCTAGACTGTCTAGTGCCGCGGCAGAGCATTTACGCAGGTTCCATTCCTCCTCGGGATCGATCTCGTAATCGTCATCTTCGACTTCGCCTTCGCTGAGGCTGTCGTCTTCATACGCATATCCGTTCGCCGTGCCCCCTTGCTCGTTAGCATTGGAGGTGTCACTCCCTTTCGCTCCTGCGCGCGAAGCCTTCGAGGTAGCAAATTGCGGCTTGATATCCTTTGCCTCGTCCTCGACCTCGGCATCGTCATTATCGCCCTCCAGACGTAGCTGGTCCTCTTCTGCGTAAATCATGCAGTCGAGCAACACGGGAACGATTTTGTTCAGGAGCGGACCCATGGCATCCCTCAATACCGCAGTGCTACTGGCTTCGAAAAAGAACTCGGCCGCATCGAGAGCCAGTTCCTGGTTCTGAGTGTCTTGTTGCTGTGACAGCGTGTAGTCGACGATGCCTTCGACATGCGGCTGAAGGACAGCTGGCATGCTGTCAGCAAGGAGCGCGAACGCTCTGCAGACGAAACGGCGGACATCTTCGCTCTCGTCGTTTGTAAGGTGCACGATTCTTGGTAGGATCTGGTTGATGTTTTCCCGCGCGGTCGCCGACACGGGCTCTGTGAGGAAGTGGTTGATACTGGCAGTGGCCCGCATGCGCGTCTTCGGGTTGGGACTCGTGGTGAAGTCGAGCAGCTTCGGCAGGAGGAACACGAGCGGTTTCTGGCCTTGGATATCCTGGTCGAGTCCGCGCTTGTGGTCCTCGCAGATTTTGAAAAGAGCGCCCATTGCGCCATCTTGCGCCTCCGAGGTCACTTGCCCGTTCTCGTTCGCGACGGTGGAGACGAGCTCCGGCAGAACGTGCGGCCAGCCAGCGACACCACTCTGCTTGACGATCTCGGTGACCACATTTCCGATGTAGTTCCGCAGCTGCATGCTCTGATCTTGCAGGCCCGATAATACTGTGGACTTAACGTATTCTCGGCTGGGCTCCGGTATTGATCGAAAAGTGGTCTTCAGGTTGTTCTTGAGCGTGATAGCACCGGCCGTGCGCGCGACTTGCCATGCGTTGTCGTCGAGTCTCGTCGGGTTCGGTGTAGTGACGCAGAGGTAGGTGAGGTAGTTGTTGATATCAGGGGAACCTTTTGCTTGCCGTAGCATCTGCGCTGTATTTAGCCTAGTATGCTTGCGACTACTCGCGCACTCTCTACGTACTTGTTCAGCATTCTTTTGAGCCGCAGCATTGTGCCCGCCTAAAGAGTCTCGCAAGCACTGCGCGAGCTGGCCGAGTGGCTCAGCCTGTGGTTGCCAGGCCATGACAGTCTGGGAGGATGTTCGGACACAAGGTTGGAAGGAGTTGACACTGTGTTCGTCGAATGGACAGATCTGGTCGTTTCAAGTATGTACGATTTCGAGGTCGCCTAAATACAGCCGAAAGGTCAGTCTCCCTGACCAGCCGAGGGAGGACAATAGGCACTGCTAGGCGTTTCGCAACCAATGAATGTCTTGACGCGCAAATTGCCTGGGTATCCGCCCTTCTTCACGTACGATGTGTGTTCCACCAGTGAAAGTCCTGAGCCCCTCCTGCTATTTCTGAACGTTGCGATTCACTCCCCCATGCCTCTCAGCGTCGGCAGACCTAGTCGCGGGGCTTCGACGTCCTCTGGAATGACGTTGCGAGATGCGAGCGCGCGGAGGTCCCGGTGGAGCCAGATAGGGCGATCGAGCGTGGTCGGTCCTCGAGACTCTCAAAGAGTAATGTAAGGTACCGAGAGCGTTAGGCGGAGGGTGGTACAAGCAGGCGAAGGTTCCGTCGCGCGTAGGAGCCGGTTGCGGGCAAGGCAGGCGCAAAAAAGTCGTCGTTGGCGGGTGCGCGAGTGTGGGAGGCGTGCCGCCGCATGTGGGGCGAGGGGCGACGGGGTCCGTGCGCTCATGCTCTTTGCTGGGGGGGGCTCCTCGGACTACGACTTCGGCTTCAGCTCTTCGACTTCTGTTTCATGCACTTCTGTTGACTCTATCCGCTCCCGCGACACGCGAATTGATCGATTCTCAGTTTCCAAATGAGACGACACAGACTCGATCTAGAGTTTCGCACCGTCAAGGTCAACTCTCCGATCAAGAAGCTTTTGAAACGTCGATGCAGATGACCGCTGCCTTTTGACTATCGTCTTGCCATTACGAATTGTCGCAGGTGCTACACCTCAGCATCTCTGGCCAACCGTCAGGACTGCGCGACTGTACACGAACAAGTCGTCGAGCACCACCCACACCCGCGAACCAGACTTCTCCTTCTTGCTTTCCTAGAGCCCTTGCCAGCGTTTCAGAAGTAACCTACATCAGTGCCTCAACTGCATGACGTCGCCGGGGAGCGTCAGGAGCGTCAGGAGCATGTGCAGGCACATGGATATGTCATGGTTTCTGTGCGACAGCCTTCTGGTGCCACCCGGCCGCGCGGGCTACCCGAATAGAGAGACTCCAAGGAAACGGACCAAGCGACCGTCAACAATCGATTCTGGAAATGGAGGCGTGATTGATAATCGAAGGGTCGACTTGTGGGAATGCTGGTCGAGCTCAGAAACGCGTACGGGTTTTCAAGTTCATTCAATCTCGGTTTCTTTTTCATCTCATTCCACTGTTTCAGATGCCCGGTCAAATCTCGAAGATGCCTTCCGCCCTCTCTTTGAATTTGTCTCCATGTTTTTGTGTCATCGACTCTGTTCACCCTCGTCTACGGTATGAGCGCGTTAAAGTTGCAGAAAGTCCAACTTAACCGTACGCAGACCGCTTGGGGTGCTACCGGCCGGATGAACTTTTTCGGCTCATTCTTTGGTCCTGAGCGCTTCGAAGCGCGAGATGATTCATTTCCTGCTGCTCAATGAGCAAGCAGTTCGTCAGACGGTCCGTACCCAGACGCGGCCTTTCCACTGTGCACTGAGACTAAAGACAACTGAGCCGAAACGCCAAGGCTTTCCTTCATGCCTGAGGAACTCAACAAAAACGAGCTGTGGCGTGTCGCGCCGGGAAGACCGAGCCGTCCCGCTGCTTCCCCGCCCTACCTCATGCCTTTCGCGCTCTTTGTTGATCTTGTGTGCTTACCATAACAACCGCCTTTTTCTCACGCGTCGCGCGGTCCCAGAGCCCACGCCCATCCTTCACGAGCTTTTGATAATTATCGCATTGCTTCACGGAACATCTTTCGAACTCGATCCGTCCTCAGAATGACATCCTGGCTCAAACAACATCGCAAACATGAACTGCTCGCTTTATCAGAGGAAGCAGGCTTCACACAGTAGGGCTGATCCCGCCCAGTCATGCGCACATGATATATACGAAAGCTTTGCGTAGTTGCTTACCCACCGGCAGGACGGACGAGCTTCGCAAGGATGAAATTGTCGAGCGGTTGGAAGCTCATCTGAAGGCGAACGGCACCAAGCTGTCGCGCCACGCTCGTTTCCAGCCGTACTACGGATCGCGCACGACTCCTTTCAAGCCACATCCGACCAGCGCCGGCGAAGGCGCTACGAGCGATGACGGTGTTGTGAAAAGTGTAGTCAAGGGTCGTGGCCGGAGAGCGACTAAAGTCAAATCGGAGACAGAGTGCGAGATCTTCAGTCTATGCCGACAAGTCGACCTTGATCGCTAACATCCGATCAAGGGACAGCGATCCCGGGCCTTCGCCTTCGCGAGTGCCGACTAAGACGCCAGTCCGCACGACGCCGGCACGTTCGACAGGCCGACGACAACTACCACCCTCTCCGGCTGACCTCGCGGACGACATCGAAGACGCGACGGCCCGCTTCTACATCAGTCTAAGCAACCTCTACGATTCATCCTCCATCCGGACATCGCTGGAGCACCTCCGCGAGACCTGCAGCTCCCTCAACGCGGTCCAAGCCACCTTCACGCTCGTGGAGCTCTGGGCACTGCACCGCAAGATTCTGCCCCGCCACCACCTCGGCAACACCCCGCATGTCGACCTCCCGCTTGGACTTGCTTTGCCATCAATACCAATCTCTGCGACCAATCTCTTCGCTCTTCTCGAGCCGGAGTTTTGGTCCGCGCTCACGCTCTGGGCTATGACTTCGCTGGCGGCACCGCTGCTTTTCGCTTACTTCTTCAACCTGACGTCGCGTGAGGTCCGTCGTCAGGGGGAACAAGTGCTCGTGCCGCGCCAGACGATTGACCCGCTCGTCTTCAACGTCGCCAAGGCCGTTCTAGCCTGGGTTATTTACGGGCAGGCGCAAGGGTTCGGCATCGCCTCTCTGGAGACAGTCGAGAGGGTTGAAGGCGCCATGTACGGCGGTTGGCAGGGTCTCTTGACTGCTGCCGGCGTTGGCATGTTGGGCGCTGTGTACGAGGCTGCGCAGAAGAAGTAGAAGAGTGGTGTTCTCGGTGTCTGCAATTCATTGTGTCTGCGGTCTTCGTGCTTCAGGATCGCACGTTTGGTGTTGGGTGGTGTTTCGGATACTGCGCTACAGGCAAATACTTCGACGGTATGCAAAGGTGGGCTGTGTAGGCCGCGAAAGGACTTGAACCTTGAATGGGTTCGCGGACGGATAATGGAAAGCGTTCTTTCGGCAGACGATTCGTTGGTGAGCAACGCTTCTTCGATGTGGCTATGATTGACAGCAGAATGCATCGCGACTCTCCTTCGGCTCTTGTTCTCAGGCCCCGACTGGCTGTCGCGTGTCACAGACCGTCTGTTCTTCAATCTGCCGCACGAATGTTCCGACACTTGAACACTCTTCACCCTTCTTAATACAGTACGGCCTTGGCTCTCAGACCGCGACGACGTGCGCGTGATCGACTTCTCTGAAGAGCGTTACGCGCCCATGTCTAGGCTGAATTCTCTCCGAATGGCGCCATCAGAGCGAATACCGGGGCGGCGCCGGACGCTGGCATAGCTGAGGTCTTTAACTATCCCTCGGCTTTAGCGAAACCCCTCGGACATTGTCTCCGAATGAGAGTACCACGACAAGGGCGCACCTTTCAGCCTGCAATCCGGCAAAGCTAGGGTGGCTTGACATCCGATGGATCATGCCCACAGGCTGCGACTGCACCGGGTTGGGCTGAAATGTGCAGAAACTGTTCAGCAGGTCACAAACGTTGAAATCTTACGTCCTCAGTCCAGCTGCAATGGCGGGGAAGCCACCTGAGACCACTGGAGGCGGTCCAGCACCTTCGGTCCCTCGAGACGAGATCTGTCTTGCATTTCTACAGCCGCTCGTCAAGGTACACGGAAGGCTCGAACCACACAAAGACAATTGATGAGTGATCGATTGACCTCAGGAGGCAGTGCATGGCTTTCGCAAAAGCTACTATCCCAGCAGACCGGCTAAATTGCTCCCGCCGCCCTGAGCAAGTCGTGATGAGCACGCATGCAAACCACAGAGCAGAGGTGCCGTATGCCCCGGACTCAGCTCCTGATCCGGATATGTCGTGTCGAACGCCCGTGTGAGTGCATCAAGGGGTGGCCCATGGACGTGAGCAATTCGGTCGCCTAGCTACATACTCATGCACCCCAGACGGTACTCGTTCGATCCCGGCGAGCAGAGCGAGTGCCGAAGCGGCTGCTCAATTCACTCGCTGCACGTTGCGCGGTTCAGACCTTCGACGATTCTGAGAAGCTGGCGTGCTCCAGCACTTCCAAGCTACTGGTCTGCATGCATGTGGCTAGCAGCGTGATCACCAATCACTTGGGTTTTGATCACCAAAAATTGACATGAGGATCGGACTGCATGCACCACGCTTCCTATAGCCGGAGTATCGCAAGGTGTGGTCAGGCCGCGTGCAGGCAATTTAGCCTGATTGTGCGCACGACGCCAAACGCGCTTCACCACTGCTCAGCTGACTTTCTCTGTTCGGCTTCAAGTCTTCGAGCACCTTGATTTGGTTGTTGCTTCGGCCGATCTGAGTTTCTCTCTGGTTGATGGGTTGATCCACGGCAACGACCAATCCTGCTCTAGGAATGGCGGGGTGGCTTCGCTTGCTCTTGGCCATTACAAAGATCGTACGGTCCCCTTGCACGCTGCTTTGAAGCGCCAAAACATCGATTGCTTCACATCCACCACACCGCAACGAGAGAGGACCAGCATGGAGTTCAGGCATGCGCAAGAGAGTGGCGTCGAAGCCACCTGAACCCAGGACCAAGGTGTATTGGGTCTGACCACCTTCTTTTGTGGCGCCCAAGAAACAGTCTCTCTCTCACTCCAACGCTCTCCTGACAACACACATGTCCAGCGACCGTCCATAGTGCTGATCGAATTTAGCCGCCAGGTTGCTATACTAGATACCAGCCTCTGAACAATGAAGCAGCAAGATCACGAGGGAAAGACGATGACGATGGCTAAATGGACTGGAAGAGATGCTTCGAACCTCGACATATAAGAGCACCGATTCACAACGATCTGAACGAGGTCTGGCCCACGCAGAGCAAAACATCAACCAACCCCCCCAGTACCAGCACCACTATGGTCGCCCTTACCACCCTACTCCTGGCCTTAACGGCCACCCTCAGCGCTTTCGCCGCGCCCACCGAGCTCGCAGCACGCGAAGCTGTTGCCGGAGCCGATGCCGCCGCCTTCCCTGAAGCGGCGCTGGAGCCCGCGCCCGAGGCTCTCGCTCTCGAGAAACGCCAGGCCGTTTCGCCCGGCCAGGGCACCAACAACGGCTACTTCTACTCCTTCTGGACCGACGGCGGCGGCTCGGTGACGTACACCAACGGGCCCGGCGGGCAGTACAGCACGCGCTGGAGCAATGTGGGGAACTTCGTAGCGGGGAAGGGGTGGCGGACGGGGAGTGCGCGGTTAGTAGTCTCCACCAACTAAGCCAGCGACCTCCATACCCGCTTACCCGGTACTGATGGGGGGCGGAACAGCACGATCAACTACTCCGGCACCTTCACCCCCTCCGGCAACGGCTACCTGGCCGTCTACGGCTGGACTCGCTCCCCCCTGATCGAATACTACGTCGTCGAGTCCTATGGGACCTACAACCCCGGCTCCGCGGGCACCTTCCGGGGCACCCTGCAGTCCGACGGCGGCACCTACTACATGTACGAGGCGACACGCACGAATCAGCCCTCGATCGACGGGACGCAGACGTTCAAGCAGTTCTTTTCCGTGCGGACATCCAAGAGGGTGGGGGGAACGGTGACGTTGCGGAATCATTTCGATGCGTGGGCGAGGGCGGGGATGAGGTTGGGGAGTTCTTTTGATTATTTGATTGTGGCGACGGAGGGGTATCAGAGTAGTGGGAGTAGTAGTATTACGGTTTCTCGAGGCGGAGGTGGAGGGGGCGAGGAGCTTCAAGTGGCGAGAGGCGGAGAGGATGGAAAGGGGACACTCGTCGGTTGCTTGATTTGCTGATGCTTGGGGATCGTATCTGTCATTCGCTCGTAACACGGCCTCGGGAAAATCTGCTCGCGTCTTCAGGCTCGGAGCTAGGCCTCTTCTCCCTCGGTGTCTTCTTCTAGGGATGCGCGAGCAGCCAGCCACCGTCGATGATGTGTGTGGAGCCCGTGGTGTACTTGTTGACGGCAAAGTTGAGCAGCGCCTGGGCGTAGTCCCTCGGGTCGCCAGCACGACCGAAGGGCACGCCCCAGTCCTTGCGGAAGTACTCTTTCGGTTTGCCCTTTTCGCTCTCGATGGGTGTCATCTCGGAGGGGAAGTAGCCTGGTGCAATTGTGTTGACGCTGTTCAACAGTTAGCTCAATTCGCTTTGAACGGTCTTCGCTTGTGTAAGAGGGCGTTACGCAGGACTCACCGAATCTCCACCCCCGGCGCCTTCAAGTCCACCGCCAACTGCTCCGTCAAGCTAATTGACGCCGCCTTACTAGCGTTATAGCTGAACTGGCCCCCCTGGCTCGTCTTCGTAATCCCACTTATCGAGCTCACATTTACCACGCTCCCGGCCTCGGCGAACCCCTGCTCCCGCGCCGCACACAGCAGCGGCAGGAATGCAATGGACGTAAAGAACACGCCCGCGACGTTGGCCTTGTAAATTGACGTCCAGTCCTCGAAGTCCTGGTACTCGAGCATCTTGTCCGCGATCTGCTGCGGGGTGCCCGTGGGCATTTCGCGGGGCCCGCCCGTGGTGGCGTAATTTTTGCTAGTGAGGCCGGCGTTGTTGACGAGGAGGTTGAGGCACTTTTCTCTGGAGGCGAGGGTGCGCGCGGTTTCCTGGACAGAGGTCTTGTCGGTTACGTCCATTTGGATGCCGGTGATGGAGCCACCATTGGCGGTCTCGCTCAGCTCGGCTTCCTTGAGTTTTTCCGCGCGGCGGCCGGTGATGTAGACCCTGGCTCCGTTGGCTGCGAGGGTACGAGCTGCCATGAGTCCTAGACCGGTGCCGCCGCCGGTCACCAGGGCGGTCCAGCCTTTGATATTGAAGAGGGAGGGGGCGGCGAGGTCGGCGAAGTCGGCCATGATGTTTGCTGGTGGGATAGGTTGCCTGGTACGAAATTTTCCCGAGTACAGTATCGACAAGCTGGTCGTAGGCGTGAGGAGGAAGAAAAGTTTCAAAATCCACGTGGCAAGAGTTCGAAGGTGGACGGTGGGAGTGGATCGTTAACTACTGGAGATACCTTACTCATGTATCTTGACCTGAACTATGGGTCCCGCCCACCGGGAGAGTGTCGGACGATGTTGTTGCTGCCGCCGAAGTGGATGATTTCTGTCGTCATGTTCCCACTCTGGAATCCCCACGGGCAAGTGGCCTCCCGTCCCGATCCTCGTCGACCTCACTTCTTTGCATGCACTCACCGTTGACGGTATCGACCTGAGAAGATCCATTCGGGTTAGAACATACAGTCCACTGAGGTATTCTTTCGACAAGAGTTTGATGGAGATCTTCGAACCGGTGACGAGAAGATGTGCTTCTTGAGACAGAAGAAGCCGAGGTTGCGAGGCTCACACCACGTGCAACTCCGCATGCAAGCAGTAGCCCGGTTGTTATCATTCTTACCTTACTCTTCACTATCCATTTCACACGTCGCTGTTGCATGACAACAGTAGTACAGTTGTCTAATATCTTGTTCTTTTCTTTTCCCACATAATGTCTCCCTCATCCACCACCCCCATCATCGTCGGCGTCGGCGACGTCGTGAACCGCAGCAAAGACACCAAAGGTGCCATTGAACCCTCGGAGCTAATGGTAACAGCCATTCTTAACGCTTTCGACAACACTGCCTTGTCTGCCTCCGCACGAGACGCCCTCGAAACGTCCATCGACAGCATCGACGTTGTGCGGACCTGGACATGGCCTTACGACGACCTCCCCAGCCTACTGGCAGAGCGGCTACGAATTAATCCTGCACGACGGTTCTACAGCGATCATGGAGGTAACCAGCCGGCTAAGCTGGTTGACGAGGCTGCACGCCGCATCTCGCTCGGCCAAACCAAAGCTGCGATCGTGACGGGCGGCGAGGCCCTTGCTTCATGGGCGTCTTCCACCCCACGCCTAGTCCTTTCGAAGATCTAACAGTCCCCAGTGACCGCCTGCGCCGCCGCAAAGCAGCTTCCTCCGCGCAATTGGAGTCCAACGAAAGAGGACGTGACTTCGGTCTTCTCGCCCACGACCCGCGAGCTAAATCCCAGTGCGTCTTTGACCGCTACCCGCTTCGCACGCAAGAGTGTCTGACCAGCTTCATCAGACCTCGGCTCCAAACATGGGATCGGCAACCCGATCCAAATCTACCCACTCTACGAGAACAGCTTCCCCGCGCACTGTGGGCAGTCGGCCCGCGATGCCTACGCCGAGTCGGCGGAGATGTACGCGGAGTTTGCGCGGGTCGCGGAGGGCAACGAGTTTGCGTGGGCGTACGGGAAGCCGGCAGAGACGAAGGAGAGTATTGGGAAGGTGTCGAAGACCAATCGCATGATTTGTTGGCCTTGTAAGTGTTGCATTTCGTTGATTTTAGGGCAGGAGAGTAGTGAGAGGACCCGGCTGACTGTGATAGATCCGCTGCTGATGAATGCATTCAACACCGTCAACTTGGCGGCCGCGGTTGTTTTGACGTCGACGGAGCACGCGAAGGCTTTGGGCATTCCGGAGGAAAAGTGGATCTACCCCCTAGGCGGCGCAGGAACGCAGGATAGCGACAACTGTACGCTCCCCTTCCCAGCACACAAGGATCCAACCAGGTTCAGTCCACTCACATACCTCTGCAGTCTGGGAACGCCCCAACTACCACACCTCTCCCTCCATCTCACGCTCCCTCGACGCCGGCATGCAAGCCGCTGGCGTGAAGCAGGAGGACATTGACCTCTACGACTTTTACTCGTGAGCAGCCGCTCCCCAACCAAAAGCTCACCACCCCCTGACCAAGGAGCGTAGATGCTTCCCTATCGTCCCCAAACTCGCGTGCGCGCACCTCGGCTTCTCGCCCGTCAAGCCGCCCAAACCCATCACCGTGCTCGGCGGACTCACCTCCTTCGGGGGTGCAGGGAATAATTACTCCATGCACGTAAGCCATTCGCCCCCACCCTTTATCACCCCAACCCGACCGTAGCACACCCCAGAGCCCATCTCTGACTCTTCCGACGACTCCTCACAGGCCATTACAGCACTCACCCGCCTCCTCCGCCCCGCCCCCTCTGCCAC
>JAWXCT010000132.1:100043-110578 GCA_034509035.1 Saxispiralis lemnorum
GCTGGGGCTAGAGGAGGGCGAGGAGGTGGGGGCGGAGGCGACGAGCGGTCGTTGCCGTTGTTGGTCGCGCGTCTCAGTCGCTGGCGGCGGCGCGTGCGTCGTATCTACACAAACATCTTTTCAGCAACCATCGCGCATTTCCCATCCCTTCCCCCCTCCCTCTCCTCCTCTCCTCCCGAGAAAGAAAAAAAGTCCACCTACACTCCGGCTCCTCCGCAAAAACCACACCGGTATTATACCACCACACGAGACCCCCGGCGGCGCCCCATCTCGCCAGAGCACTCTTCCAGCTCCTCGGCTTGTCGACTGGCGAGGATTTTGAAGAGGCGAAACGCCGCGCTGCTGCTATGCGGTGGCGCTGGGGAAGGGATTGCGCGGTGGTGGAGGGGAGGCCGCTTCGGGGGGCAAAGCGGAGGAGAGGGCGGAACATGATGCGCGCGTGAATCGATGTGTTGGGAGAGAGAGGAGGTGGGTGGAGGGCGTGCAGGGCGTGCAGGGGGCGCTGACGAGGCGGGCGGTGGTGGAGGGCGTGGACTGGAAATGTTTCGAGGCCGGCGTCGGGTGCTGAGGTAATGCATCGTGCGCCATCGGTCGACGCGCCGTACCTCGGCGGCCCGTCCCGCGCCGAGCCTGCAGGGTTCGTCCCGCGCCGTGCGTTCCCCCGTCGCGCCGCTGCCTGTCTTCGGAGCTCCCCCGCCCCCACCTTGTCAGCCCACCAGCTTCCCACAACATGGAACCTTACCACGCCGCCCTCCTTTCGCGGCCCCGGTACATTTTCCCAAGAAGGCAGCGCCCGCTGCCGTGCAACGAGAGTTTGAACGCACTTCACACATCAGAAAGCTTCCAAATGTTCCAAGGCCGTCGCAATTCCGATCGCGTCTTGCGCGTCTGACGCGTCCCCTTCCCATGGCTCTGGAACAACTTCATTGTTGCTGAACTTTCACCAAGTGGGTGTGTGGAAAAGTTGCGGCGGGACAGGGGTTTGGAAGTGGAGGGATCGTTGTTTGGGGAAGGGACGATACGTTTGTGGTTTCGGGGGGGAGAGGTTTAGGTGTATTGATTTCCATGCTGATTGATGATGGGGTGGAGGAGGGTGAGGAGGTGAGGAGAACGGAGAGGGGATGATTAGCAGTGGTGATCTTGGACCCTAAATCAGCGAACAAGGCCAAACCTTTCTTCAGCCAAGCACGAACACGCGCTCAGCAAAATCTATCACACTTCATCCACAAGAAAGTCTCAGCTCTATGCCCCCCCTCCTCCCGCACCTCTTTATGTACATCAACCCTCCCTCGGCTTCAGGTTCGGTACTTCTCATAGATCCTCTGCGCCCTGTTGGCCTGCCCGTCGGTAAACTCAATCATGCACTCATCGTACGAGTAATCCATGTAGTTGTTAATGCTGTCCAGCCCGGGCTCGTCGGGGCACGTGTCGGACTGCGCGGGGCAACCGTTGGTCGGCAGACGCTGGATAGGCGTGTCGGCGACATAGTCGCCGGAGCCGGAGCAGGAGGAACCTTGGAAGACGTGGTAGAGGCCGAACCACTGTGGTGGGGATAGGAGGTTAGCTGGATTGGGTTTCGGGGTGCCGCAGTGGGGGGTGGGGGAAAGGGGGACATACGTGGCCTGTCTCATGCACCGCGGTAGCGCCCTGGTTGTAGTTACTCGCGCTCCCGCCGGGCAGGGAGTCGGCAAGGTTGATGCAGCCGTCGTCGGACAGGACGGAAGCAGAGGGGCTGGGCTCCGGGAAAGTGCACTGCCCGAGCAGGCCGCCGCCCAGGTCGCTGAGGAAGTAGAGGTTCAGGGTGCCGTAGTCGCCCTGGCGAAGCTCGGCCTTCATGGCGCTGCGGTCGGCGCCCGTAGCCCAGGTTGCGTCGACGGTGAAGTCGGTGTCGAGGAGGGAGAAGGAGAAGCCGACGTCGGCGTAGGCGCCGTTCATGACTTCGATCTGAGGGCAAAGGGGGTTAGGGGGTGGGGTAGATGGGGCGTTGGGCGGTGGGCGGTGGGGTGATCACACCTGCTGGTTGATCTGCTCCTGCGAGTAGGCGCCCTCGCTCTCCTCCGTCGTGACGACGTGGATGTAGGTGTCGATGGTCTTCTCAGCGGCCACGGCGACGCGAGCGCCGTCGTCAATCACATCGTCGTCCTCCATGAAGACCGCGGGGGGCTCCTCGGAACCACAGTTCCTGAGCTGCTGCGCCGTTGCCGAGGCCGCGGCCAGCATGAAAGCAGAAAACGTCTTCATCTTGTCGTTTGACCGAAGAACTAAAGCCGGACCAGCGAGAGCGAAAGCGCGAGCAAGGTCGTTCAGGCAGCGCAAGAAGACAGAGAGAGACAGAGCAGAACAGAGCAGATGCAAAACGAAACTTCAAATCAATTACCTACCAGGGCGCCCTCCAATCCTTTATACCCATCACTATCTCCCCCCACCCTTCCGTTTTCGCACACTATTCTCCCCCTCGCCCCCACCGCATCTCGAAATCATCCGTCCATCCATCCATCCATTCACACACCCTGCCTCCACGCTCCCGGCAGATGAGGCCCCATCCGTCTAGCGGCCGCGCCTGGAGGCCACAGGGCCCGAGGCCACCGACAGGCGCCCGATCACGGTCCAGCGAAAGGCCAGTAGTCTCGCCCGCACTTCAAGTCGCAAGTCGATAGATCGTCCGCGAGACCCGCGAGTGGACGCAGGGCCGTCCTCTGCAGGGCTGCGCGCCAAGCCCGAGTCGATTGCGCATTCGCCGCGCTCTAGCACGAATGGGGCAGGTGCAACATCGGCTGGCTTCTGGCGGGGAAACGTCGTCGCGTCTGCACACTTTTGCGCGTGAACGGGTGTTGGTTCGATGTGGGGGGCGTAGGGGGGCCCTGATTTGACACCTGCTTGCTGCATGCTAGCGAGCGGGCGCACCACCTTGTGGGGAAGGACCTCCAGACATCGCAGCGTGGCCTCTCAGTGGCGCGCGGGCTTGATAAGAGGCGTGCGGCAGCAGCGCGAGCAGAGCGGGTCTGGCGGGAGTCCCTGGGGCTCGGTCCTCTCCCATCCTCTTCCTTTGCTCTCGGCGAGCGCAAGCCACTGGTCCGCCCGCGAGGCCCGCGAGGCCCCCGCCTTCATGAATCCTTTGCGGGGCGCCAGTAACCTTTCCAATCACTAGCCTCGGGGACACCATTTACTCCAGATACGGGTCGAGAACCGACAAGCTCACGCGGCGGTGCTAGGGGGTGGGCATGCGGGTGTGGGAGTATCGAATTCTGTGCGTGCCATTGGTGGGGGGATGGATTTGGGCATGAAGATTGCGAGAGGGCTTCGATGATGCCTTGTGAGGTGTGAGTGGTTCGCGGGGAGATTGCTCGATTGACGAGGTTCTGGAGTCCAGGTGGCGATGAGAGGCTTGGGAAGAGATTAGAGAACACTGACGATTCGACGTTTAATAGGCCTCGAAGAAAAAATATTCACATTGATGGTCTTCTGTCCCATCACAGTGGTCTAGTAAGGTGCAGGTACCGCAAACCCGACACCTGCGCTCCTGCCCTGCCGGTTGCTCTTGCTTCCACAGCTCATGCTCCTGCCTCTGCCCTCTGCAGGAACCCCTGCGCTGCAAGGAAGTCAACACATGCTGACGCGCATGGTATCGCTGCATCAATGCAAGATCGGTATCAAACGCCAATGCAACGGAGGCGCCCGAAGGCTTGGATCGTCGTTATCACGCGCCCTGTCGCCAACAACGCCTGTGACGCTGCACTGCACCGTAAGGGCCCCCAGCTCGTCGAGGACTAGCATATTGCGCGAACTCCTACAGATGCGCACGCGATAGCAGCAGCAACAACACCTCACAATGCGTCAAGATCCGAGGTCACACCTCCGTTCCTGCATTTCCAAAAGCCGCCGGCGGCAGCCCAGACGGGAGATGGTCGAGGAACAGAAGAGATTCTTAGGAAGGTCAAAGTGATAATTTCTCCGTCAGTCGCAGACGGAGCTAAGAATACAGCGCCTTCTGCCCCTCATCGCACCATAAGCATCTGCCCTTTCCGTCGAACCTCCACCATTGCTGCCCTGCGTAACGTCGCCCGCGGTTGCGACATCGAAAGTAAAAGACCCTCGTGCTTTTGTTGTAGCGCGCCGAAGAGCGCCGGGTATGAAGCAATCCCATTACCCCACCTCCCATCCCCATCCGTCGTGATCTTCCCCAGTGCATGTCATCCCACGCCTTCCCGGATGCGAGCCCTCTATCCAGCCTCCTCGCCATCCGCCTTAGCCTTCTTGGCCTCGGTGCCCTGCGCCTCGCCGCCCTCGTCCTCACGCGCGCGCTTCTTGTTCTCGCCCTCCGCGGCGGCGGCGGCGGCAGGCTTCTCCGCAGCCTTCTCTGCGCCCGCAGCGGCGTCGCCCTCGCCCCTGGCCTGATCCCCTTCCTTCTTGTCCTTGTTGCGCTTCGAGATCTTGTCGAGCTCATCCTCCTCCCCAGCAGGCGAGCGGTCGTGCTTGCGAGCACCGCCATCCCGGTCATCGCGACGCCCGCCGCCACGTCCACGCCCGCGGTCACCGCCGCGCCCACCACCGCGTCCCCGGCCGCCGCGCTGGTCGCGGTCGCGGCGCGCGTTCCAGTCGTCGCGGTCGAACTTGCTGTCGCGGTCAGCGTTGCCCTGGCCGCGGCCACGGTTGCCGCCGCCACCCCGACCACGCCCGCCGCGGAAGGGGCGCGAGGGCGATTTGGGGCGCACAGTGCCGTCCATGATGCCCTGGTGCTTGGTGTCGACGTACTCCTGCTTGCTGGAGACCTGGAGGGGCTTGCCCTCGATGAACTCCGGCTTGGGGTCGAGCTCGAGAAAGTGCTTCTGCGTCTCCTCGTCGTCGAACTCGACGAAGACAGAGCCCTTGAATTCGCCGTCGTCATGGCGGCGCAGGCGCACGGCCTTGATCGGGCCGTAGGGCTGGAAGAAGTTCTCGATGTCGAGATGGGTGGAATCCTTTTCGTCGCCGAAGCCCTTTGCATAGATGGAGCGCGGCATGCTGGCGGTGTGGACGAGACTGCGGTTCTTGGTCGCGTCGTCGGAGAATTTTTCGTCGAGCGGCTTCTTGCGCGTGATGTTGTCGTCGTCGTCCAGCTGGAGGATTTTGCTAGCCTTGACGGCATCGCGGACGGCGGAAAAGGGCTGGAAGTGGCGCATGCGCTTGAAGTTGTGGATGACTTTGAGGTCGACAGGCTTGTTCTCGTGCCCGCCGGTCAGGCTGAGCAGATAGGCGTCGACCGGTAGGTTAGAATCGGAAAAGTAGAACTCGACCTGGTGACGAATCTCGTCGGCGTCCTTGGACTCGGGCTGGTTCTCGAAGCGAGCGCGGTTGTTGTTGTACGGCTTCTTCTGGAAATTCTTCTGGTACTTGTTCTTGCGGTCGCCGCGGTCGCCATCGCGATCGTTGCGGTTGTTGCGGCCATTGCGGTCCTCGCGCTCGCCACGGTCCTTGCGCTTCTGGTAGGGCGACTTGGATTCCTCGCGGTCACCCTCATCCTTCTTCTCAGTGGGAGCAGCGGCTTCGTCCTTCGATGCACCGTTGATCTCTGCAAGCGCATCGCTCTTCTGCTCTGACTTTACATTGTCGTTCTTTGCAGCCTTTTCCTCCGTCATCGATTCGCCGTTGGCCTTCGCAGTCTCTTCGCCAGCATCGACGTGGACCTCAGTGGGATCGGTGGGGGCGGCGGACTTTTCGCTGGCCTGGGCGACCTGCGCGCCGGCCTGCTCTTGCTTCCGATCCTCGTCAGACATCGTGACGTCTCTCGAATGTGATGGGGTAAAGTTGAAGGTTTCTTGTAAAAGTCGCAAGTAGCTGTGTGAAATCTGCTGGAAAAGCTAAAGGAAGTGGGTATGTCAGTGGGAGAAAAAGCTCGGCAGCCCGCAAAGCGACGATAGCAGCGCTATATAGATGTTGCAACGACAATGCCAAGGGGTCGGAGCTATTGTCGTATTGTCGCGTTTGCAGGGGCACAATAGCAGTGAAGTTTCGGGGACCAGGCTTGGGACAAATGGGGAGGGAAGAAAAGCTGGAGGTCGGATGGAAAGCTCTGACTGCAGAGAAAGCTGTGGTGGTATCAATCTATACCCCGCGACGTGTGCGCATGCACGTGATTTTCACATGCTTCACTCCCCCTCTGATGCGACTCCGCCACTTTTGCGGCTCTTCAGGATTTCAATTGGAGGCTGAGTAAAGCAATTTACATGGTCGTTATTCCCAAACCCAGGGTATACAGCAAGTTGAGTTACAGTACCTACATTACCGCCCGCCCGAACCAGTAGATGGTTCGAAACCCCCTTTCACTTTTCCTAGGCCGTCCAGTCGTGCATTCAAAATACACAAAGCCATCACTCAAACCTGGCAAAACCCGTGCCTGTTCAGCGTCTTTTGTCCTCATGCTCATCCAAGCTCAAAGCCCCTTCATCTCAAAGCCCCGCCCAGAACCGACGCCCCACCCAAATTGTCCCCCAGATACTCCACAATCCTCTCATCCACCGCGCCCTGGTTGACCAGATGCTTCGCCAGCCCCTTGACGACTTCCATCTGCTCCTCAGCGCTGAGCCCAGTGATGGCAGCCTCGATGACGCTACCCACGCTCGCCGTGTGCACCGCGATGAACGACTGGTAGTACATGAAGGCGAAGAAGCCCATGATGAACTGGCAGTCCATGCGGTCCGTCATGCCGCCGTGGCCGGGGATCGAGTGGCCGAAGTCCTTGATGTTGAAGGTGCGCTTGAGGCCCGAGGCGAAAAAGCCGCCGAACGGCGCGATCAGCGAGGCGAAGGTGGCCATAATGATGATGTGGAACTGCATCGGCGAGACGGTGAGGGTGGTGGGGAGGTAGGTGTAGGTTGGCGGGATAAAGGGGAGGCGGTAGGTGTGCGGGACGAAGACGGGGTTCGGCGTGCATTCGAGGCCAGTGAAAATGTTGGCGCCGAGGTCGTTGACGGGGCAGATGAAGTATTTGCTGCGCATGAGGATATTGGTCAAGAGGAAGCCAATCAGGATGGTGCAGATCCAGGCGCCGACGAAGCCTGCGATTTGACGCGATGTTAGCAACAGTGCTAGATGCTGCGAATACAGCGAAGAGCTTACCCTCGACCGTCTTCTTCGGGCTCAGCTTGATGAGCTGCGTTCGTCCGAACGTGATGCCGCAGATGTATGCGAAAATGTCGTTTGTAATGACGAGCATGACGGGAATGAAGAACCAGATCATTCCCTCAAAAATATTGTTCATGATGAAGTGGGCCTGCACCACGATCAAGTAGAGCGCCATGTGTGTCCATGCAAACTGCGTGAACTGGAAACGGTAGTGCCCCTTCTGGAGAGACCCGACGAAGAAGACGAAACCTGCGAGCAGAAGTATTAGAACGCGTCTCCCAAAAAGTGTAGCATTGAACACTCACCCATCACGTAGAGCATGAAGCTAATGAACCGATGATGCGTCGCAAACGGCAAAAGCACCCGATCAATCAGCACCACATGCTTGAAGTAGTAAATCACGCTCTCGCCGTACAGGAAGTACATTGTGGTGCCCAGAAAATACCAGTTCAACGTCTTGGTGAACTGTAAACTGCGAGCCCGCGACGGCACGTTGCTAATTGCAATGACTTCCTTGTATGAGATAATTTGGACGGCGGTGACGATGATGATCACGTAAATGTGGCCCGCGAACATGCTCGCGAAGAAGATCGCGATCATGACAAAGGTCCATAGCGTGCGGGTAATGAGGTTCTGGCGTTTTTTCTCTGCCTCGGAGGGCTCGTGTTGCTTAGGCTGCTTTTCCAGTTAACACTCATGTATCCTATACGCGTGCACTTCTTTTCTGCGACTGCCTCACTCACCTTGTCGTCGACTTCCGTCTCAGTCGCCCACCCGCTCGCTGCTCCATCCCCGCCGTCTCCAGGTGGTCGCGAAGGCGCGCCATTGGGCTTCGTATTGCGGATGCCATTGCTCTTTTCCTCTGTAGGCGACTCTGCATCAGACGCCCCGCTCCTGCTCATGCGTTGCTCGCGGCCGTTGAATTTGACATTGCGCTTCATGGTCGCCGCTGCGTCGACGAAGCTCTCGGGGTCTAAAAAAGGACTGCACTGGGTTGAAACGGTTCGGACTCGGACTCGTCCTCGTCGTCGCTCGAGAAAAGGTCGTTTGGGCCGTGTCAGCCGGACGTAGGCGCTTAGAGGAGCGCGTGTCGCGGGTGCAAAGGGCTCGTCGTGGTCATTCAACTCTTGGTGATTGTTTGCATTGTTCGAGTCGAAGCGTTGTGAGAACTTCTTGCGATCTGCGTGCTTCGAAACGTTCGCTGGCCAGTCCAAAAGAAAGAGAAGGTTCAAGGGAAGGCTACGTTGTGCTAGAGATGCCCCCCGTTTCCTGTTCACTGCAACGTGACGTCGGGCCCGCCTCGCGGGCTCAATCTAAGAAGTGATGCCTCAGGCTTTAGAGCTCGACCTTCACATGAAGTCGCGTTTATTTCACGCGCCGTCTGGCTTTCGCTTTAATCCAACATCCACTTCACTCGCCTGTACACTCATTGACTTGCTTTCCAGCAATGAGAGGGCACCGTTGTAGGGATGGACGACGACTTTGGCGATGACGATCTCGACCTGATCCCTGACACTCTCCTCCAACTAGAACAGAACGCCTCACAGAAGCCGAATCCGAAGCTCAATGCCTCGACGCCTAAACAACAACAAAAACAGCCACAGCACAGCCAGCAACGAAGAATCCAGACATACGGATCACATGGCATTACTCGCAACGACTCCACGGGCAAAGGGACTTGGCGACCCCCGCATCCTCGTTCACAACCTCGAGCCGCGCCCACACCTGTTCAGAGCGCTCCCCCACCGAGCGCGCCGGAACCGCCATCGTCTGATTATGGTTTCGACGACGAGGATGTGATCGATCTGGATGAGCGCGTAGCAGGGGCGCAACCACCATCAACCATTGCCTTGCGGAGTCGTGGCGAGTCTTCCGCAGCGCAAGCACCGCTGGAGAAGTATGGGGGCAGAGCTACAGTGGATGCAGAGACAGAGGCCGCTTTTGCAGCGGCGGATGCAGAGCTCGGGACTCATCGGCCGGGACAATGGGCGCAGGCACCGCATCTACAACCAAAGGCGTCGGGGAATGCAGGGGACATGGACACCCTACAGGCGCGCATTGCGGAGCTGGAAGCTAGGCAGGAGAAGTTGCGGCAGGCAGAGCAGCATGCACGGAACGCGTTGCTGGCGAAGCAAGGCGAGATCGCGATTGTGCGAACGAATCAGGAGAAAGCTAGCAAAGAGTACGAGCGACGCATCGCGGTGATGCAGAAGTTGCATGCGGACGAGGCGGCAAAACAGAGGGCAGAGCTGGAGGCCGGGAAGAAGCAGCGCGAGAAGATGGAGACGGACAATCGATTCTTGCAGCACGATCTTGCGCAGGAGGCTGGTAGGTCCAAACGGCCGACTGGTGTAAACAAGACGGCGAGGACTGTGTCTAGCGGGACTGGGAGAGAGACCCCAAAGAAAAACCGTAAAGGTGGTGTGGGAGATGGGTTTGCGGACAGTGAGGTGCGCATGCTGAGTCCAAGCAAGAGTAGAGACAAGGACAGAGAAAAGGCGCATGACTCCACGCCGAAGCCGGGCTCGAAGCGGAAGAGGCAAACTCAAGAGAGCCCGACGCCCGGACTTGCCTTTGCGCAGTCTCAGCCAGCGCCGACAGCTTCGGTGACAGTCGAGAATGGCGTGCCGCAACCTTCGTCCGCGCAAGTTGCTGTGGCTGCTGCGACGGGTGTTGAGGATGGCAGATACGAGTTCATGCAGCGCATGCTCGGACACCGGCCATTTGAGGGACATGAGCGGAGCGTCGAGGCTTTGACGAAGCATGCGTTTCCCTCAGATCCCCATCGATCTCTACTTTCAATGTTGATGGATGGTCTCACAACCGCGGTGCTGGATCAAGGCGAAGAGATCAATCTCAAGCTGTCACGAGTGGCCCTTGGGCTGTGGTCTATCTGTCTACGAGAGAAATACTATCAACCAATATATCTTCTTCTCGACCTCGTTCGCTTCGCTTTACGGTACGAACTGTCAGCCGCAATCTCCTCGCTCATCGAAGAGGCTGTGCCGTTGTGCGTGCAGACTACCGACCTGATCGCAGTCCACCTAGCCCGGGCCGCGGTCAAGCCCAGCTACGCCGACGAGCCGGAACACAAGGAAATGGAGGAGCGCGCCTCAGACATCGATGTCGACGAGATTTTGGACTTCTTGAACTTTATGGCTCAAGCCGCCTCCCTCTCCCCTCAACGCATTCAAGTTTTCTGGCAGCGCCTCGAATTCACCTTCGTGCTCCTAATGCTCAACAAAGCACATCCCCTCACGCAAGTAACGACCACCCTTAAAATCCTCACCACCTCAACCCTGCAAGAAAGCTTTGGCCCCATCGTCCCTGACGTCCAGGTCCAAGCCAAACAAGAACGCGACCTAATCGACCGCCTCACCACCATCCTGGTCTTCGAGGACCCCCTACCACCCCACGACGAACCCCCATATACC